>JAVFKX010000224.1:0-29894 GCA_033296515.1 Macrochelys suwanniensis | reverse complement strand
TAACCCACGTGGAGGGGCTAGGCGCTGCACGGCCCTGGGAGTCCTCCAAGCCAGGGGGCAGCCGAGAGCCAACGCTGCCCTCCCGCCCTAGGAAGTGGGGCGCTCTTTCGCGCGCAGCCCCAGCTCTGTGGTTGGTCTTTTTTTTTTCGGAACGAACCAAGTTTGAGTTGGAAGGGGGGATTCTTTAACAAGTGTTTGTTTGGGGGGGGGATCCACTCTTCTAAGGGATTTTTGCGTAGAAAAGGGGAGGGGGCTTGCTGGGGATTCACAGAAAGACCGACGGTTTGCCTTCCCCCGTCGCAGATGGTCTATTCCACGCTCCCCATTCCCTGGGATGGGATGTTCCAAGGTCTCGCCTCCCCCCTGTGCCGGGCGGGGGGTGGTTCATTCCAGGCGGAGGCGGGGCCGCGGCCAGCTTCGGAGGCAGGTGAGTCGGGGGGAGGCAGGTCCCCCCTTCCCGGGAGCCCCCCCCCGCTCCGTCCGGGCCCCCCCATTCCCTCCCCTCCCGGCCGGGCCCCCAACTCCCCCGCCCCCCCATCTCCCCATTCCCGGGGCCCCCATTTCCCCTCCCCCCCGCTCCGACTGTCCCCCAACCCCCCCCCCCGCTCTGGCGGGGCCCCCCCATCTCCCCATTCCCGGGGCCCCCATTTCCCCTCCCCCCGCTCCGACTGTCCCCCAACTCCCCCCCCCGCTCTGGCGGGGCCCCCCCATCTCCCCATTCCCGGGGCCCCCATTTCCCCTCCCCCCCGCTCCGACTGTCCCCCAACCCCCCCCCCCCCCCCCGCTCTGGCGGGGCCCCCCCCATCTCCCCATTCCCGGGGCCCCCATTTCCCCTCCCCCCGCTCCGACTGTCCCCCAACTCCCCCCCCCCCCCCGCTCTGGCGGGCCCCCCCATCTCCCCCATTCCCGGGGCCCCCATTTCCCCTCCCCCCGCTCCGACTGTCCCCCAACCCCCCCCCCCCCGCTCTGGCGGGGCCCCCCCCATCTCCCCATTCCCGGGGCCCCCATTTCCCCTCCCCCCGCTCCGACTGTCCCCCAACTCCCCCCCCCGCTCTGGCGGGGCCCCCCCATCTCCCCATTCCCGGGGCCCCCATTTCCCCTCCCCCCCGCTCCGACTGTCCCCCAACCCCCCCCCCCGCTCTGGCGGGGCCCCCCCATCTCCCCATTCCCGGGGCCCCCATTTCCCCTCCCCCCCGCTCCGACTGTCCCCCAACTCCCCCCCCCGCTCTGGCGGGGCCCCCCCATCTCCCCATTCCCGGGGCCCCCATTTCCCCTCCCCCGCTCCGACTGTCCCCCAACCCCCCCCCCCCGCTCTGGCGGGGCCCCCCCATCTCCCCATTCCCGGGGCCCCCATTTCCCCTCCCCCCGCTCCGACTGTCCCCCAACTCCCCCCCCCGCTCTGGCGGGGCCCCCCCCATCTCCCCATTCCCGGGGCCCCCATTTCCCCTCCCCCCGCTCCGACTGTCCCCCAACCCCCCCCCCGCTCTGGCGGGGCCCCCCCATCTCCCCATTCCCGGGGCCCCCATTTCCCCTCCCCCCGCTCCGACTGTCCCCCAACCCCCCCCCCCGCTCTGGCGGGGCCCCCCCATCTCCCCATTCCCGGGGCCCCCATTTCCCCTCCCCCCGCTCCGACTGTCCCCAACTCCCCCCCCGCTCTGGCGGGGCCCCCCCATCTCCCCATTCCCGGGGCCCCCATTTCCCCTCCCCCCGCTCCGACTGTCCCCCAACCCCCCCCCCCCCGCTCTGGCGGGGCCCCCCCATCTCCCCATTCCCGGGGCCCCCATTTCCCCTCCCCCCGCTCCGACTGTCCCCCAACTCCCCCCCCGCTCTGGCGGGGCCCCCCCATCTCCCCATTCCCGGGGCCCCCATTTCCCCTCCCCCCGCTCCGACTGTCCCCCAACCCCCCCCCCCCGCTCTGGCGGGGCCCCCCCATCTCCCCATTCCCGGGGCCCCCATTTCCCCTCCCCCCGCTCCGACTGTCCCCCAACTCCCCCCCACCCGCTCTGGCGGGGCCCCCCCATCTCCCATTCCCGGGGCCCCCATTTCCCTCCCCCGCTCCGGCCGCCCCCAACTCCCCCCCCGCTCTGGCGGGGCCCCCCCATCTCCCCATTCCCGGGGCCCCCATTTCCCTCCCCCCGCTCCGACTGTCCCCCAACTCCCCCCCCCCGCTCTGGCGGGGGCCCCCATTTTCCCCTCCCCCCGCTCCGACTGTCCCCCAACCCCCCCCCCCCGCTCTGGCGGGGCCCCCCATCTCCCCATTCCCGGGGCCCCCCATTTCCCTCCCCCCGCTCCGACTGTCCCCCAACTCCCCCCCCCCGCTCTGGCGGGGCCCCCCCATCTCCCCATTCCCGGGGCCCCCATTTCCCCTCCCCCGCTCCGACTGTCCACCCCAACTCCCCCCCCCGCTCTGGCGGGGCCCCCATTTCCCCTCCCCCCGCTCCGACTGTCCCCCAACCCCCCCCCCGCTCTGGCGGGGCCCCCCCATCTCCCCATTCCCGGGGCCCCCATTTCCCCTCCCCCCGCTCCGACTGTCCCCCAACTCCCCCCCCCGTCTGGCGGGGCCCCCATTTCCCCTCCCCCCGCTCCGACTGTCCCCCAACCCCCCCCCCCGCTCTGGCGGGGCCCCCCATCTCCCCATTCCCGGGGCCCCCATTTCCCCTCCCCCCGCTCCGACTGTCCCCCAACTCCCCCCCCCCGCTCTGGCGGGGCCCCCCCATCTCCCCATTCCCGGGGCCCCCATTTCCCCTCCCCCCGCTCCGACTGTCCCCCAACTCCCCCCCTCCGCTCTGGCGGGGCCCCCCCATCTCCCCATTCCCAGGGGGTCTCCCCCTGCTCCGGCCGGGGCCCTGTGAGTGGGAACCTGTCTCCCCAGTTCCCAGGGATCCCCTCCTGGGGGAAGCCGCCGCTGGGACGCCTGGGTTCGCGGGGATCCCCTTCTGAGCAGGAGTCAGTGTCCGTCGGTTGCTCTCACGGGTGTGAGGATCCCGTGGTGTCACTGGAGGAGATGGGGGGGGGTTTCCCCACTGTGACTTGGGAGCCCCCCGAAGTGGTGATCACATGGCCCATCTCAGGCCCCTTCCGTCCCAGGATCTCCGAGCGCTGGACAGACACCACTGGACTCATCCTCGTGGCCTCCTCCGAGAGGCTGGTCGTACGAGCCTGGCATGGGGTGGGGAAACTGAGGCACACAAAGGCGAAGGGACGTCTCCCTGGTGTCATAAGCCAGGCAGAATTCCAGTGTTGATCAATTGTAGCAGAGAGGAGAGCCCCCGGGGTGGGGGGGGGGGGGGGGGGGGGGGGGGGGGTTTCCTAGCCATCTCATGGCTCCGTTCTCTCTCCTCCCTCAGGGTCAATACACTCCTGACCTGCTGTCAGTGGCCTCCCCAGGAATTGAAATTAGGGGGTGTGTTCGAATTTATTGGGGGGGGTGGTCACTAAATTGGCATGTAACTAGTTCACAAAACTGGGGGCTGCCGGGGAAATTCAGGGGGGGTGTAGGGAAATCACTGCCTGCTGTGCGTTACAACCCTACCTGAGAAACCTTCTCACCTAGACAGGGCCTAACTTGCAATTCCTGTCTACACCCATCACAGCGAGTCTCCTGGACACCGTTTCTGTCTAGTGCACCTTGCTACGGCAGGTGCTAAGCTTCCTTCACTCTCTCCAAACCAGTGGATCATTCATCAGCCGCCACCGCTGCTTAAAAGGGGACGCAGTTTCTATAAGCCTGATGTAGAGAATCGTTCTCCTCTTGCTAATGCAGACAGGGAGTGTTTTTTTTAAACTGCTCCAGGCTGGCGCTGCATGTCGTCGCCAGTCTGTGGACAACTCACGAGCTGATTGTAAAAACCGACTTTCCTGGTGCTAGCTGAGCCGGGTTATGAAATGGTCTTTATGGGAGGGGCTGGAGCATGAAATGTTGTTTGGTCTGGAGTACCCAGGGCCTTAAATAGGAATCACTAGGGGGCAGTCTCGGCTGTCATTACCGACAGACTTCGTTTACAGGCGTGGTTGTGAGCCTGATTGCTTTGGCTTTCCACAGCAGAAATAGCCTTCCACTCCTGATCCCCGGTTCCCCCGCAGGTTTAACGTCAAGCTGACACATGGCTGTCTGCGGACACGTGTCCGTAGATTTCTGCAATGTTTTGCAAGACTTGGAAGATCCGCAGGTTGTTTTGGGTGGCACCCTGGGCACGTGAGACCAAAGGACGGGAACTGTTATTCCTTATCTCGGTCCATTGCCATTCATTTAGCCCCCTGACCTGCGGGGTTATAATACTTTCTACACAAAAAAAAGTATTCCCCCACAGTAAAAATATTCTTTATCGAGAATAACGGCAAAAATACATGTTGAAGCAAGCCAGCCCGAGGCAGTGTGTTGTAGTGGTTAGAGCAAGAGAGTGAGAACAAAGGCTCAGTTTATTCAGAGCGTTTCTCTTTTCTTGCTCTGTGAGCCTGAGTACGCCCTGTCCCTGTGCCTCAGTTACCCTCATCCCTGTTTCACAGATGGGGAAATTGCCTCGCACCACAGCGGGGTTGGGAGGCTTAGTTCATGGTTGCAGAGCGTGCTGAGATCCTTTGATGAAAGGTGCAAGTTCCAACAAAAGGTGAAAATGGAGTATTGCCTCTGTCAAGTGTCAGCATGCGCCGCGCACTGTCTGGCGGAGGGCAAGGAAGGGTGAGGGTTACCCTCGCGTTGCAGAGCAGTGAGCTGAGGAACAGGGAGGCCGGGCCTTGCCTGGGGCCACCAAGCAAGTCTGTGGCTGCGTCCTAAGGCCCTGCTCACAACAACAATTGAGACACCCTACTTGCGAGCAGACGACTGACCCTGGCTGTTCTGCTCTGCGGACAGTCAGTGTCACGGCCATGCCTGGACATCCCGACAGAGCCCTGCCACGCTGGGGGCTGCACACTAAGAACCATTCCTGCCCAGGAGAGTTCAGTCTCTCCATACGGGCAGGAGAACAGGAGGGTTCTTCTCTCCATTGTACAGCCGGGGAAGTGGGACACGGGGAAGCAAAGTGACTTGGCCAAGGTCCCACAGTCAGTGGCAGAGCTGAGAACTTGAGCCCAGATTTGGCAGACCAATGCCATAACCCCAGTCCCACCCTCCTCTCCGCTGCCGCAGTCTCCCGCGGTCACAGCGTGCTGGCTTGTTTGCTTGGTTACAGGGAGAGTGCCGCTTTGCCATCCCCAGCTGGAAACACCGGCCTCGCGTGCCCACGGGCGCAGACTGCCATGAACTGCCGCGCCGAGGTGCTGGAGGTGTCGGTGGAAGGCCGCCAGATCGAGGAGGCCATGCTTGCCGTGCTCCACACCATCCTCCTCCACCGCAGCACCGGCAAGTTCCACTACAAGAAGGAGGGGACCTACTCCATCGGGACGGTGGGAACGCAGGACGTCGACTGTGACTTCATCGACTTCACCTATGCCAGGTCTCCTCCGAGGAGCTGGACCGAGCGCTGAGAAAGGCCGTCGGGGAATTCAAGGTAAAGCACTTGGAGCCAGTCACTGGGCTGACTTCTCACAGGATGTGTGGACCAAAAATCCCAGCAGGGGTTGGTGGAGCTGCAGGCCCGGAGCCCTGCTCTGAATCGGGCCCAAGGCATTGCAAGCCAGGTACTCCGCATGAGAGGTCTTGGCCTTAACCTCCCAGGATGTGTCTTCGCTGCTTGGTTAACCAGGGCTCTCCCCCGGGTTTTAACCCACCCACCCAGAAGAGCCTCTGCCCCAGGTCTGGAGATGTTTTAAGCCTGGGCAAGCTGACCCAGCTGGGAGGGTGGGTTAGACCCTGGCTGGAACCTGCTCACTCTGCAGTAAGGACGCAGGCTGAATAGTTCGAGTGCTGATAGTCCTCCAGCAGCCTTCCCACAATTCCACCCCAAAGGACAGACAAGGTCTCCCTCCCTTGCACTGGGAAGGAATCCTAGCGTCTCAGCACAGGGAACCCTGGGATACGTCCCCAGGCCCCCAGGGCGAGTGCAGAACCAGTGAGGAGACAGAAACGCAAAAGGGAAACGCTCCCTCCTCGGCTAGGCCCACACTCTGGTGCCAATCACGCAGGTAAACTCTGTAATGAAGACACGTCCTCAGTGCATTGCATTCTTCCTCTGTAAATCAGCTAACCCCAGCAGTGTGGGTGTGACAGGGCTGGGGTGAGGCTAAGTGCTGGGAAATTCTCCGGGAAAAAGACACTACGTGCAAAGTCATCGGGTAGGAAAATACTCCATTGCAAGGGGCTGGGAATGAACCCAGCACCCTGCACTTTGGCGCTACGCAGCCTCCTTCATAGAGAGTGTCACAGGAGTCGTCAGAGTGGAAAGGAGAGGTTTGTAGTTATCTGTAAGAGAGGCGGTGGAAGGAGGAGGTCTGGATAAACTGAGTCCCCCACGCCATAGAGAGTTAATGGCAGGAGAGGTGAGGCCTCGGCAGTTCAGCATCCTGTGGTCCTAGTACCATGGCTCTCTCTGTGTGTGGCGCCTTGCCCTGACACTCAGTGCTGATTGCGAATAATGCACCCAGCTCAAAGCTCACAGTGTGTAATCAATGCAACGGGGCCTCGATACTGTCCCTCTCCTAATGCCATTCAATGCTATTTGTGCCCCAGCTCATTTAGAGGCTATATTGGGGATGGTCAGATTGTGACAGGGTTTCTGTGGAATTAAATCCAAGACATATGCTGCGGTGAATTTTAACTAGGGAGATTTAGGAACAAATCATCCCTCGAGTTTTCTGCGTTATGAACCACGGTGTCCTAAATCCTGCTGAAAGGGGCATGGGAAGCAGTAATATCTGGGTTGTGGAGAGATTGGATGTCATCTCAAACCATCACCGTTCCAATACTGGCGATTTGGCCAGATGGCCCTTGCCCCAGTGTCCCTAAGCCCCTTGACCTCAGCTGTGCCTGGTGCTGTCTCCGCAGGACGCCCTCCGATACTCCGGCAGCGACGGCCATCGGGCAGATCTCCATGGAGTTCTACCAGAAGAAGAAGTCGCGCTGGCCCTTCTCGGATGAGTGCATCCCCTGGGAGGTGTGGGACCGTCAAGGTCAACGTGGTGAACCTGGCCAACGAGCAGGAGCGGCAGATCTGCCGGGAGAAGGTGGGGGAGAAGCTGTGCGAGAAGATTATCAACATCGTGGAGGTGATGAACCGGCACGAGTACCTGCCCAAAATGCCCACCCAAGTCGGAAGTGGACAATGTCTTCGACACGGGCCTGAAGGACGTGCAGCCCTACCTCTACAAGATCTCCTACCAGATCACCGACTCCCTCGGCTCCTCCGTCACCACCACCATGCGGCGGCTCATCAAAGACACGCTGGCTCTGTAGGCCTGGGGGCGGGGGGCTTGCGCCTTTCTGCTCCCCATCACACAGGGTGACCCGGGGGGTCCTGGCAAGTAGAATCGCCTCCGAGCACGGTCCCAGCAGGGGTTTCCCCGGGCAGGCCTCGCTGCTGAGACCCCCGCCCTTTCGTCTGTACATTTCAGATGGAAGCTTTCTGCAGGCAGGACTTGGGCTGGCCCTTAATTGGGAATCTCCCTATGTGGGGGTCACCTGGGGCTGCATTCCGAAATGACAGCGAAACTGCTCCTCATGCAGCTGGCCTGTCGGCTCCCCTCCCCCGGTCTCCCTTTCTCCATCAGATCCCTCCTGAAGGCCCAGCTCCCCTATGGAACCTGGTCCCTGCACTGCCTGGCACTGGGGCTGCTGCTGCCTTGTTTCCCCTGTGTGGGATTGTGAATTCCCGGACAGGGCCCCTCCTCTCCCTCCCCCTGTCTTTGCACAGGCAGTAACAATACAGCGGTAACCTCTGGCTGGCCGGCGAGTCAGGGATTGTATTTCACTGCCTGTAACACTGTCTGGTTGTAAAGAAATTGCCCTCAACAGAGCAGCTGTGACCTCCCCCCAGCAGTCAGGAGTCTCTGGGGCCCTTCTCTGCCCCTCTCTCCATCTGCAGGTGGCCGAAGAGCACAGCCAGGGTAAGCAAAGAGTCTTCGCTAAGCTTTAGAAAGCCCCTTCCCGAAAATACTGGGGTGCAGCCGGGCACTTGCACAGCCACTAAAACCCCTGTTCAGTCACCTTAAACCAAGTCCACGTGTGACGTGCAGCGAATGTGGTTAGAGTGGACGCTCTGGGCAGAGAGGGCTGGGCTGGCAGGAGGAGTGCGGGCAGCGAAAGAGCGGCGGTTGCTTACTCTTCCTGCCGGCTCCATCTCCGCACAACGTGCCGTCGAGCGGCCAGTAACGACGCGGACTTGGGCACACAGGAGCTATTGCTTGTGTGTGTTGTCCAGTGACCTCACTGCGCTGCCATCACCATCAAAAATACCCCCTTTCATTCTTCCTGACAGCTAAAAGAAAACTGAGCAGCCAGGAGCTCTGTTTAAAGCAGGGGTGAGATCTCCAAACCCTGTCTCCTCAACACACGCCCCCATCCCAATGGAGACAGACGCCCCCGTGTTTGTTACAGACACGCTGTGTTTAGAAACTGACCTGTCTGTGTTCTGTAGCTCTCATGCCCTGGGTGTCATAAACACTGGCCTGACCCTTCTCTTTACTCCGGCTCTCGGATTGTCGTGAGTGGCTCCCCCTGCTCAAGCAGCGCCACCTCCATCAGATTCAGGCTTCGCTGACTGCCAGCAGTAAAGCCCAGTCCTTGGTGCGCAACAAGCGCTTCTGCTCCAGAGGTGGAGATGAGCGTGTGGGTTTCTCTGAGTTGACTAATAAACTAGTTTCACATCAGCGCTCTCTGCGTACTCACGGGTTCTTACCAAGGGGCTGCGTGAGTCGTCTTGTGGGGGCCAGTGCAGTGAGAACAGTTGCTGGGTGATGGGCAGAGGAATGGGGAAAACACGATGCTGACAGGAGGGCTTGAATTTCAGGGGGGCTCAGGGACACAGTCCCCTCCAGAGCGTGGGGACATCTACAGCCAGATTCTCCAAAGAGCCCTGGGCCCAATCCTTGAGAATTCCAGCCTGCGTGTGGGCCCCTTCCCCGAGCCTGCGCTTCCATCCCTTCCCTGGGCCAGACCATTCCTAACCGCGAAACGGATTCCCCAAGCTCCTCTGCTGGGCCGGCCGCAGTGAACAGGCCACGGTGCCTCTTGCAGACACCTGCCAAGTTCGGATCCACGTCCCCAGAGCAGTAACCAGCCACCACGCTCATCAGCCTCCTGTCAGATGACTGCAGCAGGTCTTGGGTCAGCTCCTGGAGGGTGTCTAAATCCCACTCCCACAGCCCTAGCAAGGGGACTCCATGGACACAGAGCCTGGCAGTCCCTCATGTCTGGCTGCCTTAGGAGCCCCACCTGGGGCCTGGTTTTTAGGCTTGCTGAGCCCCCGCCAGGAGCTGAATGGGAGCTGCGGGTGCTCAGCGCCTGTGGGAGAAGTTGGACAAAAAACAGAAGTCTCCCTTATCGGTGTCTGCTGTTGGCTTTAAATTCTTCTCTGCTGCCACAGCAGGGGACGCGGCAGGCGGCTCTGGGCCAGTTCTGTGCCTAGGAGCTCTGGTCTCCAGTGGGCCACCTTTCACCAGCACGAACCTTCACTCGGAATAATAGGAAGCCCCTAAAAAGGACGAGAACATTGTTCCAAGCGAAATAGCACAAGCCTGGGAGACCCATGCAAGAAAATAGCTTCTCGGTGAGTTCCTAGCACTGTTCAGAGGAGCAACACAGCCACGTAACCCTAGACCCCATGTTCAGAGAGCCTGCCGGTGAGCGGGGACGCGGTGTGTCTCCATGAGGAGAAGCACTGACCTGCAGGTAAGTACGGATTCACTGCACAGGGTAAGGGGAGACCAAAGGGGGAAGGAAGTTAATACAGTAATAGTGGCTGGATGTCCGCTAGCTGGCAGTGGGCTAGTCCAACGCCACACGGGGTTGAGAAGCGATTTCTTAGCCCAGTGAGCAATCGCTTCATGGAACGCGCCCGGTGCGGCTCACTTTGCGGGTTCTAAGTCCCATGCAGGGGGTGGGTCACGCAGTCGCGGTGGCTGGGTCACGCAGTCGCGGTGGACGCACTATCGGGGAGGTCAGCGATGCTGGGGGGCGAAGGGGGCCGAGCCGAGGCACTTGGGAATTTCAGCTGAGAATCTGCCCCTTAGAATCAACATGGAGGCTACTTCAGCCAGCGGCCGCAGCGCAGACAGGAAAATGCAGCCAGGCTGGGCCTGGCCCTGGCAGCTGTGGAAGGGCCCAGCCCAGCTAGCTAACACTTCTCGGTCCAGTGGATGCTGCGGTGGGGAGAGGGGATTTACTCCCCTGGGATTGGCTCAGGGTAGGAGGATTAAGAAGCCGACTGATGAAAAGTGCTCTGGCTCCTTGACCCGTGGGGGGGGGGGTGTTCTGCGGATTTGGGGGGTGAGTCCAAGCTTCACAAGGGTGTCTCGGACTTCGCCAGCGCTGCTACCGGCTGCGCCCCAGGGAACGGCCCGTCAGAGCCAAACTCCAGTAATTGCCGAACCGTTTTCTCTTAACACGTTTCTGCTTGAAGCTCGGGTTGGCCGATTTCCCCCTCGCTCCAGCCCATCTGGGCTACCTGTATGCGAAAGGAAAGAGCGGTAACTGCTTCCTGGCAATGGGAAAAGGGAACCCCACCCCCCACCCCGGCTCTGCTCCCCGCCTCCGAAAGGAGCAAAATTTCCCCTCTCTGGTCAGAGGGGGACGCGCAGACTGGAACAGGGCAACGGTTGGCGTGAAGGTGGCAAGTGTGTGTGTGTGGGGGGGGGGTTGATCAGGCCCCGATCCAGGATGGACCCGAGTCGTATTTACCTGGTTTGTTACCATAGTGCCTGGCTGAGCAGGGGGCGGTGGGATAAACAGACTAGGAGCCAGTGTCATGATCATTAGGAGCAGGAGTAGCTGCTGAGGGTGAAATCAGGCCGCTTTGAAGCCGGGGAGCTTTGCAATTGACTCAGTGGAGCCAGGATTTCATCCTCCGTGGCCGCAGGATTCGAACCCTCAGCTCTGGACATCACCAAAGGACCGCTTGAGAGCCCAGATTGGAGCCGGCTCTCCAGCTCGGCCCAGATTCCCAGGGGTTTCCCCAAGGGTGTATGGGGTGCAGTGCCCCTGGAGTGCAGGGTGTCTGGTTCCTGGCAGAGCATGGGGGGGACTGTTCCCCTGGGGGGAGGGAGTTCCCCAGGGATATGGGGGTGTAGGGTGTCTGGTTCCCTGGAGAAGCATGGGGGGGCTGTTCCCTGGGGGAGGGGGTTCCCCAGGTATATGGGGGTGCGGGGTGTCTGGTTCCCTGGGGGAGCATGGGGGGGGCTGTTCCCCAGGGGGAGGTTCCCCAGAGATATGGGGTTGTGGAGGGTATGGTACCCGGGGGGGCTGTTCCCGGGGGGAGAGGGTTCCCCAGGGATATGGGGGTGCAGGGTGTCTGGTTCCCTGGGGGGCTGTTCCCCGGGGGAGGGGGTTCCCCAAGGATATGGGGGGGTGTCTGGTTCCCTGGAGGAGCATAGGGGGGCTGTTCCCTGGGGGGAGCCCCAGGGATAGGGGGGTGCGGGGTGTCTGGTTCCTGGGGGGGCTGTTCCCGGGGGAGGGGGTTCCCCAGGGATATGGGGGGTGTCTGGTTCCCGCTGCCGGGAGATCCGTTGGTCCGAGCCATGGGGCTGGGTCCTTTCCTGACATCACTTCACCCCTCCCCGCCCGTCACTGCCCGGCAGCCCCAGCCCCGCTCCACTGGAGCCGGCGAGCCCCGGGCGGGAGGAGCAGACGGGCCGGCGAGGACTGGGAGCGGCGGCAGCGGGGCGCGCTTGGCCAGAGTCCCCCCGGGAACCCCTCGCCTGCCCCCGCAGCTGGCCGAGAAATGAACGGCAGCGCCCCGAGCCCCCCCGCCCCGACGCTGGACGCGCTGCTGGGCGCCTGCTGCGCTTTGGGGTGGCGCGGCGGGGGGCCGCCCCATGGCGCAGCTCGCGGTGCTCTGCGTGCTCTGCCTCACCGTCCTCTTCGGCGTCTTCTTCCTGGGCTGCAACCTGCTGCTCAAGTCGGGGAGCCTGGCGGGCCAGGCGGGTCGGGAGCCGGGCCCCGCCAAGGGGCTGGGCGCCTAGGGACCCGCCCCGGGCCCTGCCGCAGCCCGGAGTCCCGGGGCCCGTTCACACGCGCTGGGGCCGGAACCGGAGTCTGCTCCGGGGAGAGCCTGGCCGAGCCACGGAAACAGACGAGCCGCGGCCGGAGCGCGGCGGCTGCGGATCCGGGAGCGATCGGGAAGTGAGTGTGAACGGTCCCTGCGCCAGCCCCGGGGCCGTGTCCCCTCCGTCCGCTGCTCCGGTCAAACTCCGCATTAAACTCCATGGAAACTAACTTCGGCCCCGGTTTCCTTTTCGGCGTGAAATCGGCCGCCGGGGGCGGGGGTCCGTGGCGCCGACGGCCAGAGGGCACCGGGGTTAGGTTGGGCCGAGCCGAGAGGACGGGGGCAGGTAACCGAAGCGAGGCGGCTCCTGGGGACAGGGACCCCGGCTGGGCCGGTTTCACTCCAGTTTAGCGCTGGCTCCGAATCAGATTCTGACGCCGCGTCCCACGGCCGCGCGCTGGGGTCGGGTCCCCAGCAGCGAAAAGCTTCCAATCCCCGTCCCGTCTTGTCACCGGCCGGTGCCATCCGTCCCTCGCCCGGAAAAGCCCAGCCCTGGAGCCGATGCCTCCGCCGGTCGGGGATTCCCCACAGCCTGAGGCTCTGACCCTCAGACGCTGCTGGACCTAAACGCGTGTCCATCTCATCAGAATGTGTCCGGCGCTGCACATCGCATCTCAGTCACTGACACTGGGTAAGGGGCAGCTGCTAGTCACTGCTGGGGAGGAACCAAGGAGCTGCCTGGCGCTGGCTTTCCATTGAGATCAGACGTGTCTCCGGTGAGAGTCTTTACAAACACCCCCCTGCTCCGGGTCTCCTGAGACCTCCCTGCGGGAGACCTGGGTGAGAGATTTCCCCAGACTTCCTGTTGAGCTGAGAGTAAGAGCTGCTGCATGATACCGGGTGAAAACAGAAAAAAGTCCAGACCAGTCATAAATATACTTGGTGCTTTCAAAGGGCCCCTTTCACAAAGCTGAAAACAATTAAGAGCCAAATCAGCTGGGAGGAAGAATTTTTAATCAGAAACATCTGAAAGATAATTGGGAATCATTTAAGAACACCTTACCGCTTCCCCCAAAGCCACAATTGAGGAAGAAGGCCGTGCCGGTTAAAAAACCAATGTGGTTCAGAAGGGAAGTGAAGGCATCTCTCTCTCTCTCTCTCTCTCTAATCAAATGGAAGAAAAGGGAAGTTGATAGTAATGATAAAAATCACAAGTTAGGAACTGTAGAAAATTGAAAAAAAAAAGATAAGGGAAGCTAAAGGACAGAAGGTGACCTCTATGGCCAGCAGAGTTAAGGACAATAAGGATTTTTAAAAAATAAATTAGGAACAAAAAGAATCCTGACAATGGAATTGGTTCATTACTAGATGGAAATGGTAAAAGTATATGTCTGGGAGCAAAGAATGCATGCCAGACTTGCCGGATGGGGGGACTATCCTGGGAAGCAGAGACTCTGAAAAAGATTTGGAGGTCGTGGTGGACAATCCACTGAACATGAGCTCCCAGTGCGACGCTAATGCGATCCTGGGGTGCGTAAGCAGGGGACTCTCAAGGAGGAGCAGAGAGGTGGTTTTACCTCTGTATGTGGCACTGGTGCAACCGCTGCTGGAATCGTGTGTCCAGTTCTGGTGCCCACACTCCAAGAAGGATGCTGATAAAGTACCGAGGGTTCATTCAGAGAAGAGTCACAAGATTGATTCAAGGATTTGAAAACGTGCTTTGTAGTGATGGTCTCAAATAGCTGCGCCTGTTTAGCTTAACAAAGAGTTCAGGGGTGACTTGATCGCAGTCTGTAAGTATTTGCCTGGGGAACGAATATTTAATCAGGGGCTCTTCAGTCTAGCAGGGTGTTGTACTCAAAGTACTATGCAGGATCTTTTCAAGGGGATTAAGGCAAAACGCCACATTTATTAGTAATACAGGTATCAATCAATACTCTAGCATATGCATATGATATATCTCACACTCATGCACTCACACACAGACACACACACACAAACACACTCTGTCTTGCTGTTGTTACCAACTGGTTGCTCCCTTTAACTGCACTGGCCAGGTGAGTTAGATGGGGGAGGGGTGGAGCCGGGCTTCTGCCGATCCGGATCGATGCTCCGATGGTGACAAGACGAGACCCGGGGTCCTTCTGCCAGACACCTCACTTTTATAGCAGCTCCCCTCTTACACAAATCCACTCCAGATTCAAACTCTGGGTCTGTGTCCGTTGGTCTTTGTGCTGCTTTTCTCTGGGTGTTGTCCCCAGGCTGCTCAAAGAGGGTGTTACCTAAAGAACGTGCTTGCTTCTAATCCCCAAGGCCTGTCAATATGTCTGCTCTTCTTTGCCACTTGATTGTTCTTGGATCTGGCTCCCATCCCCTCTCCAACTGTTGCAGTGTCTGGAGGTGGGTGTCTTCCAAGCCTCACTCATTCACACCTCATTCAGTCAACGGGGCCATTGATTACAGAGTGGGGGGAGATCTGATCCTACTCCTAGCAAACAGACACATGTTTCTTCTACTTTAACTAGGGGCTAGAACATCTAATACAAAGTTTTCTATATAGGGATCTAATACAAAGTTCCCATATCAAATAGGGATCTAATACAAAATGGGGATCTAATACAAAGTTGTATGAAAATAGAGAGGCACAATGCCAAGTCATATAAATACAAAATAACACAATGCAAGATGCAATGTCATAAAGATAAAGATACTTAATACAAAATAACACAATGCAACATCGTAAGGATTCATAGAAATACTTAATACAGAGATTTCTCTCTACAAGGGGAAGGTCGAACCCGATCCAGTGGCTGGAAGCGGAAGCGAGACACGTTCAGACTGGACGTAGGGGGACATTTCTCACACTGAGAGTAATTAACCACTGAGGTCATTTCCCAGGGCTCATGGCAGAGTCTCCATCATGGAGCATTTTTAACCCAGGACAGGCTGTTTCCTGCCTGCTCCGCTCTAGGGATTATTGTGGGGCAGCTCAGCCCGGACGACCACAATGGGCCCATCTGGCCTGGAATCTGCGAATTAGCCTCTGGAAATTAAAGGATTCAGGAGCCCTTTTCACCTCCCCCCGCCCTCCAAGATGTGCGGGGGTCCCAAGGGCTGCCTATGCGGGGCAGCTCAGAGTCGACAGCCTTATGCTCCAGGAGGGGAACTAAGGCACAGCTTGGCCTAAAACGCTGAGTTAGTGTGAAAGCCAGGAGCCCGGACTCCCAGCCCTGTGCTCTGACTGCGACCCTACATTTTTGGTTATGATTTATCTGTGGCTGTGCTCTTCAGAGGGATGGTCCCTGCTCCACGGACCTGGCCCTGTAAGGACAGACGAGCGGCCGAGGTCAGGAGAATAACAGGCAATGAAATCACCCCCCTGATTCCTCCAGAAAGCAGCTGATGCTCCAGGCAGGAGCTGGGAGCTAATCCCAGTACTTCTGACTTCAACGGGTGCTTCCCCTGTTGTTTCAAGGGATTAGTCTGGGGGAAATGATCCCTGAGTGAAAAGTGACCTAGTTATGATTGGCGTCTGCTGGGAGCCATAATGAAGAGTCATCCACAGGGAAGCCTGGATCGCCTTGTGCGTAAAGCACAGAGTCATGAGTCTATTTCTGGGCTGACCTTGGTCATGTCACTTAATCCTCCTGTGCATCTGCTTCATCTCTGTCTACAGAACAGCCCTGACCTGCTGGCCGGGGTGACTGTGAGGTTTGGGTTCGTTAACGTGCCAGTGCGAAGGCTGGGCTGGGCTTGCCAGGACGCTTGTTGAAATAGCCAGTGTATTAGTGTGTTACTTTCCAGTGAGCAGAAATCCTCCCTCTGGCCGGGCAGATAACTCGCTTGAATACATGCCTCGGCTACAGCCACTAACGGTGCTGGTGTCTGTAATCAGTTCTATAATAGGCATGGTCCCGGGTATTGGGAAGATGCTGGACAGGGCTTTACTTTTATTGCGTACATAAGAAGCAGAGATAAAGAGGCCCCTCGCCCCGTCAATCCCTGAGGAGATTTCTCTGGCTGTTAGCTCCTGGGTGTAGCAGATGCTTAAATCTCTGCCCGTTAAGCATGGGGAACTCAACTGTGCCTGCCAGACAAATCCTGTCCCTTTTAAAGGCCTGATTCTGACGGCTTCTCACCTAGCGGGATTGGGCCCCAAAGGCAGAGGCACTGTCCTGTTAGGGAAGATCTGTGTCTAGTAGTTAAAGCAGCAAACTGGGGGTCAGGACTCCTGGGATCTATTCCTCTCAGGGAGGGGAGTGGGGTCTAGTGGTTAGAGCAGGGGGGGCTGGGAGCCAGGAAAAAAGGGATAGAGAATAAGACGGAGAATATCTTATTGCTCTTATATAAATCCATGGTACTGCATGCAGATGTGGTCTCCTCGTCTCAAAAAGGCTATACTGGCATTAGAAAAGGTTCAGAGAAGGGCAACTAAAATGATTAGGGGTTTGGAACAGGTCCCATATGAGGAGAGATTAAAGAGGCTAGGACTTTTCAGCTTGGAAAAGAGGAGACTAAGGGGGGATATGATAGAGGTCTATAAAATCATGAGTGGTGTGGAGAAAGTGAATAAGGAAAAGTTATTTACTTGTTCCCATAATATACGAACTAGGGGAGTCAATGGGCAGAGCCAGGCGGTGTCAGTCAGCCGTAGCTCCATAGAGTCAATGGGCAGAGCCGGGCGGTGTCAGTCGGCCGTAGCTCCATAGAGTCAATGGGCAGACCCAGGCGGTGTCAGTCGGCCGTAGCTCCATAGAGTCAATGGGCAGACCCAGGCGGTGTCAGTCGGCCGTAGCTCCATAGAGTCAATGGGCAGAGCCAGGTGGTGTCAGTCGGCCGTAGCTCCATTGGAGTCAATGGGCAGAGCCAGGCGGTGTCAGTCGGCTGTAGCTCCATTGGAGTCAATGGGCAGACCCAGGCAGTGTCAGTCGGCCATAGCTCCATAGAGTCAATGGGCAGAGCCAGGCGGTGTCAGTCGGCCTTAGCGCCATAGAGTCAATGGGCAGAGCCAGGTGGTGTCAGTTGGCCGTAGCTCCGTTGGAGTCAATGGGCAGAGCCAGGCGGTGTCAGTCGGCTGTAACTCCATAGAGTCAATGGGCAGACCAGGTGGTGTCAGTCGGCCGTAGCTCCATAGAGTCAATGGGCAGACCCGGGGGGTGTCAGTCGGCCGTAGCTCCATTGGAGTCAATGGGCAGAGCCAGGCGGTGTCAGTCGGCTGTAACTCCATAGAGTCAATGGGCAGACCAGGTGGTGTCAGTCGGCCGTAGCTCCATAGAGTCAATGGGCAGACCCAGGCGGTGTCAGTCGGCTGTAGCTCCATTGGAGTCAATGGGCAGACCCAGGCAGTGTCAGTCGGCCATAGCTCCATAGAGTCAATGGGCAGAGCCAGGCGGTGTCAGTCGGCCTTAGCGCCATAGAGTCAATGGGCAGAGCCAGGTGGTGTCAGTTGGCCGTAGCTCCGTTGGAGTCAATGGGCAGAGCCAGGCGGTGTCAGTCGGCTGTAACTCCATAGAGTCAATGGGCAGACCAGGTGGTGTCAGTCGGCCGTAGCTCCATAGAGTCAATGGGCAGACCCGGGGGGTGTCAGTCGGCCGTAGCTCCATTGGAGTCAATGGGCAGAGCCAGGCGGTGTCAGTCGGCTGTAACTCCATAGAGTCAATGGGCAGACCAGGTGGTGTCAGTCGGCCGTAGCTCCATAGAGTCAATGGGCAGACCCAGGCGGTGTCAGTCGGCCGTAGCTCCATAGAGTCAATGGGCAGAGCCAGGCGGTGTCAGTCGGCCGTAGCTCCATAGAGTCAATGGGCAGACCCAGGCGGTGCCAGTCGGCCGTAGCTCCATTGGAGTCAATGGGCAGAGCCAGGCGGTGTCAGTCGGCCGTAGCTCCATGTACACCAACAGCACTGCACTGATTGACAGCAGCTGAGGATCTGAACCTGGGCTGTTGCCCCATCCCCCGCATGGCTCCAGTCTAGCTGCGCTCAGGTGGGGCTGACTAAAGTCCAGTTGTAGGATCTCAGCCAGGGGGGTGGGGGTGGGGGCAGCCTGGCTCTGGCCCCGTCCACCTTGCTGGGTGGTTCTGCAGCTACCTGCTCATGGCCCCTCGCATCCTGGTGGCTTCCACGGCCTCTTGGGGCTGGGGCCAGGTCAGTCCTTGGCAGGGAGCAGCGGGGAATGAGTTGATGGATCATCAGGCCGCACTCTCCTCTAGGGGGCGCTGTGCACCTGTCTCTCAGGTGAGGCCTAATCAGAGTCAAAACCAGGAGAGGTCCCAAGGCAGGAGGTGGTGGGTGTCTCGGCCCAGCTCGGTCTGTCCCTGAGCTTCCATTCACTTCCTGTCCCAAACTGTGGCAGGGCGTCGCTCTGCAGGTGTTAACCAGCCGACACACCTGCCCCAGAACTACCGGCGGGTCCCGACCGGCGCCACTGACAGGGCCGCGTCCCACCTAAGCAGTTGAAAGGCAGGTCGGGATCGGGCCCAATAGGTCTGATCTGGAAACGCAGCCTCCTGCATCATATGCTCACAGCCCCGCGAAATGGTCCCCTCGCTGGGGTTAAAAGCAGCGCCCGGAGGCCAGCACCGCAGGGGGAACCAAGATCACAATCTGGCCCCAGTCCCATCCCTAAGTGCCTGATGGTGAAGTCTTAAAGCGGAGGCTGAGAGAGGCTCTAAACGTGATCACATGGAAAGGCAAGTGGTCCTGCTGGAAAATAATCCTCTGCCGTTTTAATGCCTTCCTGCCAAAACCCGTCTTAGGGGCTGTGACCCACAAAGCCCGGGCCAGGAAGGGGGCTGCAGAGAAGCTGGATTCTGCTGTGTGCAGGGAGCTTTTTCCGCACGCAAGTGTCAGGGTTTCTGTGCGCTGCTCCCGGCTCTGAAACCCACCGGACACCGAGTGCCGGGCAGCCAGCCAGGCTGTGCATCTGCACTGGCTGGATCCAGCCCAGGTGAAGAGAGAAAGGGGATGGATTCTGCTCTCAGCTCCCCTGGGGGAAATCCAGAGTCACCCTGCTGCAGCGGGGTCAGGACCGGATTGTCTCAAGTGATGCCCGTGTAATACTGGGGTGACTCCACCGGACTCACTGGGGATCGGTGCCATCGCTGAACAGACAGACTCTGGCCCAGATTGAGCCGCACGGTTAGGTCTTTCCCAGGGGAGAAGGGGTTTGTGAGTGCCCCCCCGGCCACGCCCCTCCCACCAGGAGCAGGGCCGGCACTTCCACTAGGCGACCCTCGGGAGGAATGCAAGCCATGGCGCTGGTCTGGGGCAGCCAGGCCCAGTGCCTGCCCCCCAAGGAAGTGGGGAGGCTCAGTGGCCAGTCTGGTTCTGGGGATGGAGCAGAAGGCCTCAGACCATGCAACGGTGGGGAAGTTCTGTGAGCACCATTTCCCAGACCGGGGAATGGAGGTGCAGACACTTGCCTAAGCTCAGGCAGCAGAGAAAGGAAGAGAACCCAGGAGTCCTGACTCCCGGACCCCTGCTCCAGCGCTGCCAATGCGGTGAAGGCTTTGATGACAGTGAGCTGCCGGCCCTTTAAATTACACACCCACAGAGTGGGGAGAATCTGTCCATCCTCAGAGACCCCTGGCCCTGTCTGCTACACCCCGGCTCTCTCTCCCCTATACATCATCTGTCTATCCCCATCCACCCTTATCTATATGTATCTACCCCCTACACCCCCTGTCATCTATCTATCCCTCTCCACCCTTATCTATACCTATCTATCTATCCCCTGCACCCCCGTAATCTGTCTATCCCCATCCACCCTTATCTATATGTATCTATCCCCTACACCCCCTGTCACCTATCTATCCCCTACACCCCTTCTGTCACCTATCTATCCCTCTCCACCCTTATCTATACCTATCTATTCCCTACACCCCCTCTGTCATCTATCTATCCCCTACACCTCCTTCTATCTATCTATCTATCCCCTGCACCCCCCGGCATCTATCCCTATCCACCCTTATCTATATCTATCTATCCCCTACACCTCCTTCTATCTATCTATCTATCCCCTGCACCCACCGGCATCTATCCCTATCCACCCTTATCTATATCTATCTATCCCCTACACCCCCTCTGTCATCTATCTATCCCCATCCACCCTTATCAATATCTATCTATCCCTATCCACCCTTATCTATCCCCTGCACCCCCCGTAATCTGTCTATCCCTATCCACCCTTATCTATATCTATCTACCCCCTACACCCCCTCTGTCATCTATTTAACTATCCCCATACACCCCCTCTATCTATGTATCTATCTATCTTCACACAGGGACTTCTCTGAATAGGTGCATTAAATCAGTGGCCGTGGCTGCAGGATCGGGTCCTGCGCTGGTTATCTGGGGCCTTCACTGTTCTAGGGATTTGGGCTTGGGGCTAGTCTCCTAAACGTGGTGGGAAGTACCCGGCCACGGGCCGTACGCTGGGCTGGAGGCCGAGTGGTAGGGATGGGGGGAGAATCGGGCGCTGGGTATCTACTTTAGAACCTTACACTGGGCCAGAGGAAGCGCTGAGGGGAGGTTTGGCCCCGGTGCCACCCATAAGCTTTATAGTCCGTGGGGGGAGGGGGCTGGGTTGTTCCCTTTTCTGTGACTTTCACAAGTGTGGCCAGTTCTGTGCCTGCTGCAGGGCCTGGGAGCCGAGTCTGCGCTTTGTCAAGCGCTCCCTCATCATGTGCTCGGCAGCAGTGGGGGCGGCAGGCTGCACAGAGCTCCGGGGCGAGGTGGGCTGGGGGCTTTGGCTGGGCCAGGCGGACAGAGTCCGACGGGCATTGGATCCATAGGGGGCGGCTACAGGGGCCTGCAGGGCCGGATGGGAGCACTGGGAAGGAGCTGAGGGGCAGGGGAAGGTCCGGGGGCGTTGTCTGCAAGAACCGACCCCTCGCCCCATCTGCTGCTCCGCCCTAGCCAGGGTGCCAGGCCCAGCCCAGCCTGCCCGTCCCCGGCCCGGCCTCTCCGAAGGGGATTCGGGTGCCACCTGCTGGCAGTTTAGGGCCTTAAGTGAGCTGGGTTTCTCGGCTGCCCCCCAGGGAGGTGGCGTGAAGGGGGGCAGCTCGGGGGTTCTGAAAAGCCCTCGTGGCCCCAGGGCGGTGGAGGGGCCCGTGGCTCCCAGCCCCCCCGCTCTAACCACCAGCCCCCCAGAGCCGGGAACAGAACCCAGGAGTCCGGGCTCCCAGCCCCCCCGCTCTAACCACCAGCCCCCAGAGCCGGGAACAGAACCCAGGAGTCCGGGCTCCAGCCCCCCCGCTCTAACCACCAGCCCCCCCGAGCCGGGAACAGAACCCAGGAGTCCGAGCACCCAGCCCCCCCGCTCTAACCACTAGCCCCCCACTGCCCCCCCGAGCCGGGAACAGAACCCAGGAGTCCGGGCTCCCAGCCCCCCCGCTCTAACCACCAGCCCCCCAGAGCCGGGAACAGAACCCAGGAGTCCGGGCTCCCAGCCCCCCCGCTCTAACCACCAGCCCCCCAGAGCCGGGAACAGAACCCAGGAGTCCGGGCTCCCAGCCCCCCCGCTCTAACCACCAGCCCCCCCGAGCCGGGAACAGAACCCAGGAGTCCGGGCTCCCAGCCCCCCCGCTCTAACCACCAGCCCCCCAGAGCCTGGAACAGAACCCAGGAGTCCGGGCTCCCAGCCCCCCCGCTCTAACCACCAGCCCCCCAGAGCCGGGAACAGAACCCAGGAGTCCGGGCTCCCAGCCCCCCCGCTCTAACCACCAGCCCCCCAGAGCCGGGAACAGAACCCAGGAGTCCGGGCTCCCAGCCCCCCCGCTCTAACCACCAGCCCCCCCGAGCCGGGAACAGAACCAGGAGTCCGGGCTCCCAGCCCCCCGCTCTAACCACCAGCCCCCCAGAGCCGGGAACAGAACCCAGGAGTCCGGGCTCCCAGCCCCCCCGCTCTAACCACCAGCCCCCCAGAGCCGGGAACAGAACCCAGGAGTCCGGGCTCCCAGCCCCCCCGCTCTAACCACCAGCCCCCCAGAGCCGGGAACAGAACCCAGGAGTCCGGGCTCCAGCCCCCCCGCTCTAACCACCAGCCCCCCAGAGCCGGGAACAGAACCCAGGAGTCCGGGCTCCCAGCCCCCCCGCTCTAACCACCAGCCCCCCAGAGCCGGGAACAGAACCAGGAGTCCGAGCACCCAGCCCCCCCGCTCTAACCACTAGCCCCCCACTGCCCCCCCGAGCCGGGAACAGAACCCAGGAGTCCGGGCTCCCAGCCCCCCCGCTCTAACCACCAGCCCCCCAGAGCCGGGAACAGAACCCAGGAGTCCGGGCTCCCAGCCCCCCGCTCTAACCACCAGCCCCCCAGAGCCGGGAACAGAACCCAGGAGTCCGGGCTCCCAGCCCCCCCGCTCTAACCACCAGCCCCCCCGAGCCGGGAACAGAACCCAGGAGTCCGGGCTCCCAGCCCCCCCGCTCTAACCACCAGCCCCCCAGAGCCGGGAACAGAACCCAGGAGTCCGGGCTCCCAGCCCCCCCGCTCTAACCACCAGCCCCCAGAGCCGGGAACAGAACCCAGGAGTCCGGGCTCCCAGCCCCCCCGCTCTAACCACCAGCCCCCCAGAGCCGGGAACAGAACCCAGGAGTCCGGGCTCCCAGCCCCCCCGCTCTAACCACCAGCCCCCCCGAGCCGGGAACAGAACCCAGGAGTCCGGGCTCCCAGCCCCCCCGCTCTAACCACCAGCCCCCCAGAGCCGGGAACAGAACCCAGGAGTCCGGGCTCCCAGCCCCCCCGCTCTAACCACCAGCCCCCAGAGCCGGGAACAGAACCCAGGAGTCCGGGCTCCAGCCCCCCCGCTCTAACCACCAGCCCCCCAGAGCCGGGAACAGAACCCAGGAGTCCGAGCACCCAGCCCCCCCGCTCTAACCACTAGCCCCCCACTGCCCCCCCGAGCCGGGAACAGAACCCAGGAGTCCGGGCTCCAGCCCCCCCGCTCTAACCACCAGCCCCCAGAGCCGGGAACAGAACCCAGGAGTCCGGGCTCCCAGCCCCCCCGCTCTAACCACCAGCCCCCCAGAGCCGGGAACAGAACCCAGGAGTCCGGGCTCCCAGCCCCCCCGCTCTAACCACCAGCCCCCCCGAGCCGGGAACAGAACCCAGGAGTCCGGGCTCCCAGCCCCCCCGCTCTAACCACCAGCCCCCCAGAGCCGGGAACAGAACCCAGGAGTCCGGGCTCCCAGCCCCCCCGCTCTAACCACCAGCCCCCCAGAGCCGGGAACAGAACCCAGGAGTCCGGGCTCCCAGCCCCCCCGCTCTAACCACCAGCCCCCCAGAGCCGGGAACAGAACCCAGGAGTCCGGGCTCCAGCCCCCCCGCTCTAACCACCAGCCCCCCCGAGCCGGGAACAGAACCCAGGAGTCCGGGCTCCCAGCCCCCCCGCTCTAACCACCAGCCCCCCAGAGCCGGGAACAGAACCCAGGAGTCCGGGCTCCCAGCCCCCCCGCTCTAACCACCAGCCCCCCAGAGCCGGGAACAGAACCCAGGAGTCCGGGCTCCCAGCCCCCCCGCTCTAACCACCAGCCCCCCAGAGCCGGGAACAGAACCCAGGAGTCCGGGCTCCCAGCCCCCCCGCTCTAACCACCAGCCCCCCAGAGCCGGGAACAGAACCCAGGAGTCCGAGCACCAGCCCCCCCGCTCTAACCACTAGCCCCCACTGCCCCCCCGAGCCGGGAACAGAACCCAGGAGTCCGGGCTCCCAGCCCCCCCGCTCTAACCACCAGCCCCCCCAGAGCCGGGAACAGAACCCAGGAGTCCGGGCTCCCAGCCCCCCCGCTCTAACCACCAGCCCCCCAGAGCCGGGAACAGAACCCAGGAGTCCGGGCTCCCAGCCCCCCCGCTCTAACCACCAGCCCCCCACTGCCCCACAGAGCCGGGGAGAGAACCCAGGAGTCCGGGCGGGGGGGAGGAGCTCGCAGGCCCGGCCCGGCGCACACGCCCCGCCCCCCGCGCGGCCGGCCAATGGCAGCGCCGCTTACTGCCGGGTGGGCGCGCGGGCCCAGCTGACAGCGGCTCCGGCATGGTAACGTCCCGCTTTGTGTCCCGGCCCGAGCCCCCCCGGCACTGCCCCCCCCGCCCCGGTACAGCCCCCCCGGCACTGCCCCCCCCGCCCCGGTACAGCCCCCCCGGCACTGCCCCCCCCGCCCCGGCTGAGCCCCCCCGCACTGCCCCCCCCCGCCCCGGCTGAGCCCCCCCGCACTGCCCCCCCCGCCCCGCTACAGCCCCCCCGGCACTGCCCCCCCCGCCCCGGTACAGCCCCCCCCGCCCCGGCTGAGCCCCCCCGCACTGCCCCCCCCGCCCCGGTACAGCCCCCCCCGGCACTGCTCCCCCCGCCCGGGCCGAGCCCCCCCGGCACTGCCCCCCCCCGCCCGGTACAGCCCCCCCCGCCCCGGCTGAGCCCCCCCGGCACTGCTCCCCCCGCCCCGGCTGAGCCCCCCCGCACTGCCCCCCCCGCCCCGCTACAGCCCCCCCGGCACTGCCCCCCCCGCCCCGCTACAGCCCCCCGGCACTGCTCCTCCGCCCGGGCCGAGCCCCCTGGACCTGCCCCCCCCCGCTCCGGTACAGCCCCCCCGGCACTGCTCCCCCCGCCCTGGCTGAGCCCCCCGGCACTGCTCCCCCCGCCCCGGTACAGCCCCCCCCGGCACTGCTCCCCCCGCCCGGGCCGAGCCCCCCCGGCACTGCTCCCCCGCCCCGGCTGAGCCCCCCCGGCACTGCTCCCCCCGCCCCGGCTGAGCCCCCCCGCACTGCCCCCCCGCCCCGCTACAGCCCCCCCGGCACTGCCCCCCCCGCCCCGCTACAGCCCCCTCCGGCACTGCTCCTCCCGCCCGGGCCGAGCCCCCCCGGACCTGCCCCCCCCCGCTCCGGTACAGCCCCCCCGGCACTGCTCCCCCCGCCCTGGCTGAGCCCCCCCGGCACTGCTCCCCCCGCCCCGGTACAGCCCCCCCGGCACTGCCTCTCCCGCCCGGCCCGAGCCCCCCCGGCACTGCCCCCCCCCGCCCCGTTATAGCCCCCCCCAGGCATTCTCCCCCGGCCTGGTACACCCCCCCAGCATTGCCACCCCCACATGGGCTGAGCCCCCCCCCCCGGGGCTGGCAGCGGGGGGCTTCTCCCTGCGCAGGAGCCGTGGGCACCATACGCTGCCCCCGGGTCTGCGCCTGCCAGGTTGGGGGGCGGGGGAGGTAAAAGGGGGGAGCAGCGTTATCGCCCTGCCTTGATACAGACCCCGCCTGAACCCCCCCCCCCCGACATGGCTCCTCCAGACCCCCTCCCCCACCCAGAGCTGTGACCCCGGGAGTCAGGGGGGCGGGTGCCTGTGTGCTGTCAGCACGGGCGGCATGGGGCCATGCCTGGCAGCGAATGGCGTTGGAATTATCGCCCCATCCTTCAAATGAAACGTGGACAGCCAGCCCCACCCGCCGGGCCCTGCCCCCCGGGCCTCAGCCCGCCCTGGGGTCCCCCGCCGGGCCCCGCCCCCCGGCCTCAGCCCGCCCTGGGGTCCCCCGCCGGGCCCCGCCCCCCGGGCCTCAGCCCGCCCTGGGGTCCCCCGCCGGGCCCCGCCACGCCCCGCCCCCCGGGCCTCAGCCCGCCCTGGGGTCCCCCGCCGGGCCCCGCCCCCCGGGCCCCAGCCCGCCTTGGGGTCCCCCGCCGGGCCCCGCCCCATGGGCCTCAACCCGCCCTGGGTTCCCCCGCCGGGCCCCGCCCCCTGGGCCTCAGCCCGCCCTGGGGTCCTCCGAGCTCCGCCCCCCGGGCCTCAGCCCGCCCTGGGGTCCCCCGCCGGGCCCCGCCCCCCGGGCCTCAGCCCGCCCTGGGGTCCCCCGCCGGGCCCCGCCCCCCGGGCCTCAGCCCGCCCTGGGGTCCCCCGCCGGGCCCCGCCACGCCCCGCCCCCCGGGCCTCAGCCCGCCCTGGGGTCCCCCGCCGGGCCCCGCCCCCCGGGCCCCAGCCCGCCTTGGGGTCCCCCGCCGGGCCCCGCCCCATGGGCCTCAACCCGCCCTGGGTTCCCCCGCCGGGCCCCGCCCCCTGGGCCTCAGCCCGCCCTGGGGTCCTCCGAGCTCCGCCCCCCGGGCCTCAGCCCGCCCTGGGGTCCCCCGCCGGGCCCCGCCCCCCGGGCCTCAGCCCGCCCTGGGGTCCCCCGCCGGGCCCCGCCCCCCGGGCCTCAGCCCGCCCTGGGGTCCCCCGCCGGGCCCCGCCACGCCCCGCCCCCCGGGCCTCAGCCCGCCCTGGGGTCCCCCGCCGGGCCCCGCCCCCCGGGCCCCAGCCCGCCTTGGGGTCCCCCGCCGGGCCCCGCCCCATGGGCCTCAACCCGCCCTGGGTTCCCCCGCCGGGCCCCGCCCCCTGGGCCTCAGCCCGCCCTGGGGTCCTCCGAGCTCCGCCCCCCGGGCCTCAGCCCGCCCTGGGGTCCCCCGCCGGGCCCCGCCCCCCGGGCCTCAGCCCGCCCTGGGGTCCCCCGCCGGGCCCCGCCCCCCGGGCCTCAGCCCGCCCTGGGGTCCCCCGCCGGGCCCCGCCACGCCCCGCCCCCCGGGCCTCAGCCCGCCCTGGGGTCCCCCGCCGGGCCCCGCCCCCCGGGCCCCAGCCCGCCTTGGGGTCCCCCGCCGGGCCCCGCCCCATGGGCCTCAACCCGCCCTGGGTTCCCCCGCCGGGCCCCGCCCCCTGGGCCTCAGCCCGCCCTGGGGTCCTCCGAGCTCCGCCCCCCGGGCCTCAGCCCGCCCTGGGGTCCCCCGCCGGGCCCCGCCCCCCGGGCCTCAGCCCGCCCTGGGGTCCCCCGCCGGGCCCCGCCCCCCGGGCCTCAGCCCGCCCTGGGGTCCCCCGCCGGGCCCCGCCCCCCGGGCCTCAGCCCGCCCTGGGGTCCTCCGAGCCCCGCCCCCCCGGGCCTCAGCCCGCCCTGGGGTCCCCCGCCGGGCCCCGCCCCCCGGGCCTCAGCCCGCCCTGGGGTCCCCCGCCGGGCCCCGCCCCCCGGGCCTCAGCCTGCCCTGGGGTCCCCCGCCGGGCCCCGCCCCCCGGGCCTCAGCCCGCCCTGGGGTCCCCCGCCGGGCCCCGCCCCCCGGGCCTCAGCCCGCCCTGGGGTCCTCCGAGCCCCGCCCCCCGGGCCTCAGCCCGCCCTGGGGTCCCCCGCCGGGCCCCGCCCCCCGGGCCTCAGCCCGCCCTGGGGTCCCCCGCCGGGCCCCGCCCCATGGGCCTCAACCCGCCCTGGGTTCCCCCGCCGGGCCCCGCCCCCTGGGCCTCAGCCCGCCCTGGGGTCCTCCGAGCCCCGCCCCCCGGGCCTCAGCCCGCCCTGGGGTCCCCCGCCGGGCCCCGCCCCCCGGGCCTCAGCCCGCCCTGGGGTCCCCCGCCGGGCCCCGCCCCCCGGGCCTTAGCCCGCCCTGGGGTCCCCCGCCGGGCCCCGCCCCCCCGGGCCTCAGCCCGCCCTGGGGTCCCCCGCCGGGCCCCGCCCCCCGGGCCTCAGCCCGCCCTGGGGTCCCCCGCCGGGCCCCGCCCCCCGGGCCCCAGCCCGCCTTGGGGTCCCCCGCCGGGCCCCGCCCCATGGGCCTCAACCCGCCCTGGGTTCCCCCGCCGGGCCCCCCCCCTGGGCCTCAGCCCGCCCTGGGGTCCTCCGAGCCCCGCCCCCCGGGCCTCAGCCCGCCCTGGGGTCCCTCGCCGGGCCCCGCCCCCCGGGCCTCAGCCCGCCCTGGGGTCCCCCGCCGGGCCCCGCCCCATGGGCCTCAACCCGCCCTGGGTTCCCCCGCCGGGCCCCGCCCCCTGGGCCTCAGCCCGCCCTGGGGTCCTCCGAGCTCCGCCCCCCGGGCCTCAGCCCGCCCTGGGGTCCCCCGCCGGGCCCCGCCCCCCGGGCCTCAGCCCGCCCTGGGGTCCCCCGCCGGGCCCCGCCCCCGGGCCTCAGCCCGCCCTGGGGTCCCCCGCCGGGCCCCGCCACGCCCCGCCCCCCGGGCCTCAGCCCGCCCTGGGGTCCCCCGCCGGGCCCCGCCCCCCGGGCCCCAGCCCGCCTTGGGGTCCCCCGCCGGGCCCCGCCCCATGGGCCTCAACCCGCCCTGGGTTCCCCCGCCGGGCCCCGCCCCTGGGCCTCAGCCCGCCCTGGGGTCCTCCGAGCTCCGCCCCCCGGGCCTCAGCCCGCCCTGGGGTCCCCCGCCGGGCCCCGCCCCCCGGGCCTCAGCCCGCCCTGGGGTCCCCCGCCGGGCCCCGCCCCCCGGGCCTCAGCCCGCCCTGGGGTCCCCCGCCGGGCCCCGCCACGCCCCGCCCCCCGGGCCTCAGCCCGCCCTGGGGTCCCCCGCCGGGCCCCGCCCCCCGGGCCCCAGCCCGCCTTGGGGTCCCCCGCCGGGCCCCGCCCCATGGGCCTCAACCCGCCCTGGGTTCCCCCGCCGGGCCCCGCCCCCTGGGCCTCAGCCCGCCCTGGGGTCCTCCGAGCTCCGCCCCCCGGGCCTCAGCCCGCCCTGGGGTCCCCCGCCGGGCCCCGCCCCCCGGGCCTCAGCCCGCCCTGGGGTCCCCCGCCGGGCCCCGCCCCCCGGGCCTCAGCCCGCCCTGGGGTCCCCCGCCGGGCCCCGCCACGCCCCGCCCCCCGGGCCTCAGCCCGCCCTGGGGTCCCCCGCCGGGCCCCGCCCCCCGGGCCCCAGCCCGCCTTGGGGTCCCCCGCCGGGCCCCGCCCCATGGGCCTCAACCCGCCCTGGGTTCCCCCGCCGGGCCCCGCCCCCTGGGCCTCAGCCCGCCCTGGGGTCCTCCGAGCTCCGCCCCCCGGGCCTCAGCCCGCCCTGGGGTCCCCCGCCGGGCCCCGCCCCCCGGGCCTCAGCCCGCCCTGGGGTCCCCCGCCGGGCCCCGCCCCCCGGGCCTCAGCCCGCCCTGGGGTCCCCCGCCGGGCCCCGCCCCCCGGGCCCCAGCCCGCCTTGGGGTCCCCCGCCGGGCCCCGCCCCATGGGCCTCAACCCGCCCTGGGTTCCCCCGCCGGGCCCCGCCCCCTGGGCCTCAGCCCGCCCTGGGGTCCTCCGAGCTCCGCCCCCCGGGCCTCAGCCCGCCCTGGGGTCCCCCGCCGGGCCCCGCCCCCCGGGCCTCAGCCCGCCCTGGGGTCCCCCGCCGGGCCCCGCCCCCCGGGCCTCAGCCCGCCCTGGGGTCCCCCGCCGGGCCCCGCCCCCCGGGCCTCAGCCCGCCCTGGGGTCCCCCGCCGGGCCCCGCCCCCCGGGCCTCAGCCCGCCCTGGGGTCCTCCGAGCCCCGCCCCCCGGGCCTCAGCCCGCCCTGGGGTCCCCCGCCGGGCCCCGCCACGCCCCGCCCCCCGGGCCTCAGCCCGCCCTGGGGTCCCCCGCCGGGCCCCGCCCCCCGGGCCCCAGCCCGCCTTGGGGTCCCCCGCCGGGCCCCGCCCCATGGGCCTCAACCCGCCCTGGGTTCCCCCGCCGGGCCCCGCCCCCTGGGCCTCAGCCCGCCCTGGGGTCCTCCGAGCTCCGCCCCCCGGGCCTCAGCCCGCCCTGGGGTCCCCCGCCGGGCCCCGCCCCCCGGGCCTCAGCCCGCCCTGGGGTCCCCCGCCGGGCCCCGCCCCCCGGGCCTCAGCCCGCCCTGGGGTCCCCCGCCGGGCCCCGCCACGCCCCGCCCCCCGGGCCTCAGCCCGCCCTGGGGTCCCCCGCCGGGCCCCGCCCCCCGGGCCCCAGCCCGCCTTGGGGTCCCCCGCCGGGCCCCGCCCCATGGGCCTCAACCCGCCCTGGGTTCCCCCGCCGGGCCCCGCCCCCTGGGCCTCAGCCCGCCCTGGGGTCCTCCGAGCTCCGCCCCCCGGGCCTCAGCCCGCCCTGGGGTCCCCCGCCGGGCCCCGCCCCCCGGGCCTCAGCCCGCCCTGGGGTCCCCCGCCGGGA
>JAVFKX010000223.1:0-30514 GCA_033296515.1 Macrochelys suwanniensis | reverse complement strand
TCCTCACCCTAAACCTAACCCTAAAACCCTGACCCTGACCCCAACCCTACCCCTAACCCTAACCCCAACCATACCCCTAAACCCTAACCCCCAACCCAAACCCTAACCCTACACCCCCACCCTCACCCTACCCCAACCCTACCCCTACCCCCAAACCCTAACCTACCCTAACCCTAAACCCTAACTCTCACCCCTACCCTCACCTTAACCCTACTGTACCCCTACCCCTACCACCTGACCCTGACCCTAACCTAACCCTAAACCCTCACCCTAACTCCTAACCCAACCCTCCCCTCACCCTAACCCCTAAACCCAACCCTCCCCTCACCCTAAACCCAAACCCTAAACCCTAACCCTAAACCCTAACCCTTTGGGGTTCAAACCTCCACATTGCACGTGATTCACAACAACTAATATTTTAAGAAAACTGCTGGGTTAAGTGGGACTCTTCCAAACTGACGCTAGCCCAAATTCTGCCTCACTTGAAATGGATCCAGCCACATTGTCTGTAACCAAGGTGTCCTTCACTCCTCATTTGCCCAGAGACTTCAGGGGAGTGACCGTAATGTGGGGTGAGTTGGAATAATCAACCAAAAAGACCAAGGTAAAGGTGGAAGCCCTTTTGTACCAGCAACCTGTCTAAGAAAGATGGACATGCCAGGACCCCGAAACTGACCCCTTCTGGGGAAGGAAGTCTTAACATCAACAACAGGCTGTGCCAGCCTTGACCTGTCTCCTTCTACCTGAGAAAGTTTGCGAATGTGGAGTACTGAGCCTGCGACCCCATCACCCGAGTCCTTGCTCTAGCTCCTACTCGATGCGAGTCCAGAGTTAGAATCAGTTGTCCATTTCATTGTCTTATTGTTACTTTTTCTATATTTCCATTCTTGTTTTTATCAACTGAGAGACATCACAGCCTTTCTATTCTACGTTGGTGGTACAGTGGGGCTCAGCGTGTGCGTGTGTGTATGAAACCTATCACATCCACGCAGGGAAGGAGCTACAAATAATACTTCCCTAATCTAAATAAGCCTAAAATGCACCCTACAAAATGCTTGAATATGTGCTCCTTGTTCTGTGAAAGTGTTCTAAGAACCTAAGCTGCCGGATATATATACTGTTAAATACCTGTGTATTAAGGTCTGAATCTGTATCTGTATTAAGGCTTTTATCTGTGGAAGCCGCTGGGAGGTTAGCCACATACTGGTGAAATCGAAGGCAGAAGCCCTGAAGTTGTGGCTTAAATGTGACCAATAAACTGGTGTTAGTGTTAAAATATTGAACCGGCTCAGTGTGGATCACACTGCCTGGGTGAAGTTCTCTAATTAGGATTAATAACTAAATGGGCAACTGCCTCCTTGGGTTCCTCTTTTAGGATTTATAAGGGTTGGTTTTCTGTTATATTATTCTGATGATTTGGCTAAACTGATGACTTGATTGCAAAGCAGAATCCTTGCTAACGGATGAATTTCTGATCTGACCTGAACATGATCACTGTATTGTGTGCCCCAGGCTAGCTGAGTGGTGTTAATAATACTTTAGGTTTAGGAGGTGTGTTCTTCATTTTATTTGTTTGTTCATTTTAATGAAATGTGTAAAAGGGATATTGAGTCATGTCTTTCAATAAGCTACATGGGCCAGAGCCGTAGAGAATGTGGGTGGAGATCAACCAGTCCAAACTGGAGACTTATCAACTCCCTCTATGTTAACCTGTTGCTTCTCATATGGGAACAGTTGGGGGTGGGGGGGTGGGCACCCATTTCATCTCCCACTGCAACCTGGGGGGCTCAGAGCATCGTAAGGCAAAATGACCTCCCCTTCACAGGGTTTCAGGAGTAATGGGGGTACGCATGGGCCAGGGGCCATGTGTCTGGCTGCTGGGGGGGGTTGCCGGAAGGAGGGGGTCTCGTTCGACGGGTTGTAAATGGAGGTGACAGGACTTGAGCGAGCCAGAAAAGTGGGGGGGGGGGGGCAGGGGGGTCCCTCTGGTTCACTCGGCCCGTCCCCAGCAGCCAGACCCGGGCAGGGAGCGGTGGCAGCCTCCCAAGGGTGAGAAGCGGCCCCACCCCGCCCCCTCCACTCCCCATAGACACTGGGGTCCCTCTGCTCAGCCCAAGGGTGGGTCCTTGCCTGCGCCCCTCCCCCCGCTGAGTCTCCCTGGGCTGGGGCCGCCCAGCGGCACGTGATCCCGGGCGCTGGTGGGATTGGCTGCCCTGGCCCGGGGTGTGGGGCTGGAAGGAGGGGCCGGTCCCAGGGGCCGCCAGGGACCAGGCGGGTCTGAGGGGCGCCGGCTGGGGGAGGGGCGCGGGACCGGGGGAGTCTCTGTGGGGGGAGGGGTCAGGCTGACCCCGGGGCTCTCCCTTACCTGGCAGCGCCGTACTACCGGACTCTCCTCGGAGCGGAAGTGACGTTTGGTTGCCCCAGCAAAGGCCACCCCCATCCCGCAGGAAGCGGAAGTGGCCTATCCCGGTGCGCACTGGGAAGCGTAGTTCTCGCTCTTTCTCACGCTCGGTTTTCTAGTGGCGGAGGGGGCGTGCGCGAGCCGCGCGCCTCCCCGCTCCCTGATTGGCGGAGGGACCCCGGGGCCGCCCGGCGCGGGCAGGACCAAGGCGGCGGTCAAATCCGCCGTGTGGACACTTGGGCTCAGGCTGGAGCCTGGGCTCGGAGACCCTCCCCCCCTCGTGGGGGCTCCGGGGCTGGGCTCAAATCCAAGCGTCTCCACTGTGCTTTGACAGCCCTGCAGCCCAAGCCCCACAAGCCTGAGTCAGCTGCTCCTGTGTTTGAGACTGTGCCCGGGTTTCTAATGGCAGTGTAGACACGACGCGAGGGTCTATGCACCCTGCGATGAAACCCCCGCAGCTGGCCTGTGTCAGCTGACTTGGGCCCTGGCAGTGGGGCTCTAAAGTTGCAGTGTAGGCATCTGGCCTCAGGGCTTGTCTACACTTATGTTTCATAGCACTCTCATTTGCTGGCTCAGGGGTGTGAAAAATCACCCCCTGAGCCCAGCAAGTCTGAGTGCTGAGTCCTAGCTCTGAGAGCTAATCCCCCCATGGAGGTGGATTACCAGGAACGCTGGGAGACCTCTCTCCCAGCGCTTGCCCATGACCACACTCACACTTCAAAGCGCTGCCGCAGGAATGTTCCCGCAGAAGCACTTTGAAGTTTCCAGTGTAGACATACCCTCAGGCTCAATACTGTGCTCTGGGGAGGTAGTTTAGCAACTGTAAATGGTAAAAGAACAGTGAAGTATTACCCCAAACCCCACGGCATTTCTCCATTGGTCTGTTAGTTTTGGGGCAGGGACAATAACTCTTCCTGCAGCATTTGTCATTTCAAAGGGTGGTTTATGGTTTTCATTCTCAAACTTGGTGCACACAACAGGACTCAAACCTCAGTGTAAATGCAACAGCCACCCGCAGATTCTTGCAGCCATAATGTGCCGTTTGAGAGGTGAGATGTGCCCCTTTCACAGTCTGATGGGGTCGTCTGCAAGGGAGCTGGTCTATCCACATACAACTCCCACACTTTCAGCACCTTTATTATTAGTGCCTGGCACTGTCATTTAAACCCCTCCCACCACACCTGACGCCCTGACAGCCCCCACCTGGACCCAACAAGCTTTGCTTGGGGCCAGTCTATGCTACAAAATTAGATTGGTATAACTACATTGTTCAGGGGTGTAAGAAATCCACCTCCTGAGCAATGTCGTGATACCGACCTAACCCCTGGGGTAGACAGCGCTATGTCAACAGGAGGGCTTCTAATGTCAACATAGCTTGAGGTGGTGGAGAAACTATGCCGAGGGGAGAAGCCCTCACATCAACGTAGACAGAGTCTCCACTGAAGCGCTATGGTGGTGCAGCCACACTGGTGCAGTGCTTACATGCAGACCTGCCCTTTGTGAGAAGGAAGCTATGCGTAATGGGGATGCTGCTGAACTGAAGGAGGAAATGGTTGTTGGGGAGCAATGGGAGAAGAATAAAAGTGGCCAGCAAGGATGGCACCACAGTAGCAGCGCAGTCCATTGCTTTATCTCCTTGGGCACCTTGCTGATGGGTTTGCTGTTATTTAATTGTTTCCATGGTCTCTACTGCCTATAACATTTCCCCCAGCTCATTGGCTGGATGAGGAGGGAAGGTTTTGCCTTTTATAAAACTGTCTCTGTGCTATAGAGTTCTTTGATGGGGTCAACAAACATGTGGACAAGGGAGATCCAGTGGACATAGTGTACTTAGTATCAGAGGGGTAGCCGTGTTAGTCTGGATCTGTAGAAGCGACAAAGAGTTCTGTGGCACCTTATAGACTAACAGACATATTGGAGCATAAGCTTTCGTGGGTGAATACCCACTTCTTCAGATGCATCTGAAAAGTGCCACTCTTTGTCGCTTCTATAGTGTACTTAGATTTCCAGAAAGCCTTTGACAAGGTTCCTTACCAAAGGCTCTTACGGAAATTAAGTTGTCATGGGATAAGAGGGAAGATCCTTTCATGGATTGAGAACTGGTTAAAAGACAGGGAACAAAGGGGGTAGGAATAAATGGTAAATTTTCAAAATGGAGAGGGGTAACTAGTGGTGTTCCCCAAAGGTCAGTCCTAGGAGCAATCCTATTCAACTTATTCATAAATGATTTGGAAGAAGGGGTAAACAGTGAGGTGGCAAAGTTTGCAGATGATACTAAACTGCTCAAGATAGTTAAGACCAAAGCAGACTGTGAAGAACTTCAAAAAGATCTCACAAAACTAAATGATTGGGCAACAAAATGGCAAATGAAATTTAATGTGGATAAATGTAAAGTAATGCACATTGGAAAAAATAACCCCAACTATACATACAATATGATGGGGGCTAATTTAGCTACAACTAATCAGGAAAAAGATCTTGGAGTCATCGTGGATAGTTCTCTGAAGACGTCCATGCAGTGTGCAGCGGCAGTGAAAAAAGCAAACAGGATGTTAGGAATCATTAAAAGAGGGATAGAGAATAAGTCAGAGAATATCTTATTGCCCTTATACAAATCCATGGTGCGCTCACATCTTGAATACTGTGTACAAATGTGGTCTCCTCATCTCAAAAAGTATATACTGGCATTAGAAAACGTTCAGAGAAGGGCAACTAAAATCATTAGGGGTTTGGAACAGGTCCCATATGAGGAGAGATTAAAGAGGCTAGGACTTTTTATCTTAGAAAAGAGAAGACTATGGGGGGATATGATAGAGGTCTATAAAATTATGAGTGGTGTGGAGGAAGTGAATAAGGAAAAGTTATTTACTTGCTCCCATAATAGAAGAACTAGGGGCCACCCAATGAAATTAGTGGGCAGCAGGTTTAAAACAAATAAAAGGAAGTTCTTCTTCACACAGCGCACAGTCAACCTGTGGAACTAATTTAGTGGCTCAGGCTTATTTTAATAGCGGGGGTCCTTATTAAAATATCCTTCCCTAGTTTCTTCTGGTAACACCAATATGGTTGTTCTTATGTTCGTATGTAAAAATTAATTCTAATAACAATGTTTAGTGCAGAGACTCCCAATACCAGCCAAAATTGATCACTTGGGCAACACAGCTCTGTCTGCTGGATACCTAGGCAGAGTAGGTGAGTTCATGTAAATACAGTCTGGTCCTGAAGCCTTCCCCACTCCCCTGGCTCATCCATCACTAGCTGTCCGGGGAGAGCTCATTCAGACCTTGCTTACAAATCATAATTTTAAATTATAAGGTTGGCCAACATCGCTGAAACGAATGCGCCAACATTGTCAGAAAAAACAACAGCTGAGTGAGGAAGCTAATCTTTGTTCATACTTTTCAAACCTATTATACGTTTTCAGGTACAAGTATTTTATCATACGCTGTATATGCTTTTAAAGTGTGTATTAATGTATCAATTTCTGTTCAAATTTCCAACCAATCACTAAACTGGCAGCAGTATGTAACTAGTTGACCGGTAGGTGGTGTTGGGGAAATTCGGGGGAAGGGGAGTGTAGAGAAATCCCTGTTTCACTGAATTAAGTCTCCTGCAGCACCTCAGTAGGTGACATCGGACAGAGGGGAGCTCCAGTGACTAGACCTTGAGTTGCCTGTGCCTTTAAGAACCCAGCCCTGAGAAGCCCAGGCTGAGAGGTGCTGTCGGTGGGAGGGGAAATAAAAAATCCCCTCTCCCTAGTTTTGCAAACACTGGTGTCTCCGTGCCCCTGGGGTAACTGTTACCCCCTGTGCCCCTGCCTGTGCCGGGGTTTTACCCTCTCACCGTCTGGCAGCACCTCACCCCTGGGCTTAACCCAGCTCCTCCACCCCCCATCCCTGATTTTACCCCTTAGCCCCTCTCCTAACCCTGCCTCCAGCTGCTTGATCCCGCCCCCGGCCAGTCAATCTCCGCCCCCTGCTCAGACCCTGGCCACCCCCCTCCTCCGATCTGCCCCTCGGCCCCTTTTAATCCAGTCCCCAGCAGCTCCCAGACTCTGATGCCAGGGAAGGGCAGGACCAAGGGCAGTGCCTTCAGCAGCTGTTACTGCGCACGCTCAGAGCAAGTCCCAGCCCGGGCAGGGTTTGCAGGAGACGCAGGAAGGGGCTGGAGCAGCCGGGGGCGGAGGCAGGAAAATCCCGCCCCAGCTCCGGGCTGTGCAAAGCAAGACGCGGCTCCCCCCATGGGGTCTGTGCTGTGGGGGGCCGTCATTAACCCCTCCCTGCCCGGCCAGGGGGACTTTCCCCAGGTGGGACCAGCCCCGGGCCGGAGCCTGCAGGTAATTAACAAGGGGAGCGCGCAGGGACACGCCTCCCCGGCACAAGGGGGCCCAGATCCCCCCGCCCCTGGGAACCGGCCCCCTTCCCACATAGGGTGATCAGATGTCCTGTTTTTATAGGGGCAGTCCTGATATTTGGGGCGTTTTCTTATATTGGCTCCTATTACCCCCCACCCCCTGTCCTGATTTTTCACACCTGCTGTCTGGTCACCCTATTCCCGCACCTGGGGCAGGCTCCGAGCTGCGTTCCCAGCAGTGACCCCGCCCGCTGCCCCCAGCTCTAGCCAGGGGCTGCCCCAGAGGGGGTGGGGTCAGATGGGGCAAGAGACCGGTCCGCAGTGGGGTTCCCCTTGGTGTGTCTGGGGGTGGAGGGGCTGGGAAGGGAGGGATGAGTAATGAGCCGGAGAAGGAGGGAGAGGACAGACCGTGTGAGCTGGGGGAAATGGACCTGGCTCTGGGCAGGCAGGAGATTGCAGGGGGACGGGGAGAGAGCAGGTGGAGTTGGAGTAAGGACCTCCTGTCTGATTTTGCCACTTTGCTCTCGAATGTTGATTAAAAATCTTCCTTTTTCTCTCTAATGATCAAATATGGGTATAAAATCCATGTTGTTTTCCCCACTTTTCTCTCCTCCTGAGATTTTTATCCTGTTTTCTCTCCCATTCTCAAATACCAATTTCAAATCTCCTCAGCTTTGGGGTGTTTTCCCACCCATTTATCTGCAGCAGTTTGTCCTTGTGTAGGTGGGAAATTGTTGCCCTGAGATTCCCCAGATGGGGGTCGCATCAGTGGGTGAAGCTTGGGAGAGCTCTGAGACCTGGCCCTCTCTGGGGTGGGGATGGGGCGGGGGACGGGGTGGCCATTCTCTGCCACCAACAGGGCCTGAAAGGGGCAGAGCAGTGGAAGGCAGGAGCATGTGTCACCAGTGGAGTAACCAGTCCCAGCTGTTGCTTTCCAATCTGCCCAGTGCAAGACCCACCAGCTGCCAGTCACCTGCCCATTTCCTGCCGCTGCCCGGATCCATCCCACCCATGCTCTCTTAAAGCAAGGGGTTCTCAGCCCTTTTCTCTCTGAGGCCCCCCTCGACATGCTATAAAAACTCCGGGGCTCTTGGGGCAGGAGTCTTGGGAATAGGTGTAGTTTGACTTCTATTTGGGCGGGGGGGTAGTGGGGCTCACACCACCTCTGCATGGCAGGGTCCAGGGAGGGAGCACCACCTCCACCCCCTGACTCACCTCAGCAAGCCACCCAGCCTGTCTGTGTTGGGAACTCAAAGGTGGGGGGCTTAGCTCAAAACATTTCAAAACAGCTTAGGGTGCAGGGAGGGGGGTTGCTAAGGGCTGTGTGTGGGCAGGGGGGGTAGCTCAGGGTGGAGGTAGGGAGTAGCTAGGGGCTGTGTGTGGATAGGGAGGGCATAGCTCAGGATGCAGGGAGGGGGTAGCTAGGGGCTGTGTGAGAGCAGGGGGTAGCTCAGGGTGCAGAGAAGGGGTAGCTAGGGGCTGTGTGGGCAGGGGGTAGCTCAGGGTGTAGGTAGGGGCTGTGTGCAGGCAGGGGGTAGCTCAGGGTGCAGGGAAGGGGTAGCTAGGGGCTGTGTGCAGGCGGGGGGTAGCTCAGGGTGCAGGGAAGGGGTAGCTAGGGGCTGTGTGCAGGCGGGGGGTAGCTCAGGGTGCAGGGAGGGGGTAGCTAGGGGCTGTGTGCAGGCAGGGGGTAGCTCAGGGTGCAGGGAAGGGGTAGCTAGGGGCTGTGTGCAGGCAGGGGGTAGCTCAGGGTGCAGGGAAGGGGTAGCTAGGGGCTGTGTGCAGGCAGGGGGGTAGCTCAGGGTACAGGGAGGGGGGTAGCTAGGGGCTGTGTGCAGGCAGGGGGTAGCTCAGGGTGCAAGAAAGGGGTAGCTAGGGGCTGTGTGAGGGCGGGGGTTAGCTCAGGATGCAGGGAGGGGGTAGCTAGGGGCTGTGTGAGGGCCGGGGGTAGCTCAGGGTGTAGCTAGGGGCTGTGTGCAGGCAGGGGGTAGCTCAGGGTGTAGGGAAGGGGTAGCTAGGGGCTGTGTGAGAGCAGGGGGTAGCTCAGGGTGCAGAGAAGGGGTAGCTAGGGGCTGTGTGGGCAGGGAGTAGCTCAGGGTGTAGGTAGGGGCTGTGTGCAGGCAGGGGTTAGCTCAGGGTGGAGGGAAGGGGTAGCTAGGGGCTGTGTGCAGGCAGGGGGGTAGCTCAGGGTGTAGGGAGAGAGGTATTAGGGGCTCTGTGTGGGCAGCGGGGTAGCTCAGGGTGCAGGGAGAGGGGGTCAGACAACTCAGTTAGTTGTAGGAGAGCTTGGAGAAATTGAGTTGTATTGTATGACCGGGTGGATTGTGATGGCAGGGGGCAGGGCTTGGCAGTCCTGGGGCTTCCTTCCAGTTTGTTTCATGTTCCAGAGAGCTCATGCTTGAGGGTTTCAGCCGGCCATGTGCAGGGTCAAGAAAGGATTTCCCTCCCTTCCCCCCCCCTGCCCCATAAGAACGGCCACACTGGGTCAGACCAAAGGTCCATCTAGCCCAGAATCCTGTCTTATGACAGTGGCCCATGCCTCATGCCCCAGAGGGAATGAACAGAACAAGTAATCATCAAGTGATCCATCCCCTGTTGCCCATTCCCAGCTTCTGGCAAACAGAGGCTAGGGACACGCTCCCTATATTCTGGATCTTTTCCCTCCTTTTCCCCTGAAACATCAGAGATGCCCATGGCTGGAGATGGGACAGGGGATGGAGTGGGTCAGTGAGCACTCTCCCACTCAGGTACTTGTTCACATGCTCAGTGGTTGGGTTTAGTGGGCGGAGGCCTGTGAGACAGATCAGACCAGATAATCTGGTGGCGCCTTCTGGCTTTAAACACTATGACTCTGTGACTATGAACAGAAGTATCCCAAACCCCATGGCGAATGGTCTCCGTGACGGACTTCCCCAGGGTGCAACCTGGAATTGGGATACTGCTGAGCCCTCTGACACACCCATCTGGGCCCCCGCTCACACTGTGAGGCTGTGACAAGCTGCAGACCGCTCTGGATCCTGCACTCACACCTGCACTTTACACAGGCAGGGACACACCCAGCTGCAGTTACATGAAGGCTTCTCAGCCACTCATGAACTAACAATAGAGGCTCCAGCCAGCTCTCCCCAGCTCCATAGCCTAGGACAACGTTTCTCAAAGGCAGCTACCCAGGGCTTTTCCTGTGGCCAGGACCTTAATTAAAGCTTCCTCTGAGCCCATGTGAGGTGGGGAATTTCTCCAGTTGGCACTAGCTCGGTAAAGCAGCCCTTGGTTCAGCCAACATCAGCTCCTGAGCCAGACACTCCAGGCCGTTGAGAGAGACCTCAGGGCCGGTGTTGCAGACAGGCAGGAAAGTCACTCTCGGCACAGACAGCCCCTCCTCCTCCCTCATCTCTGCTCCTGTTAGCAATTGCAGGAGCTGATCCAGCCATGGGCAAGGGAATGATCAAGGAATGGGACTGTCCCAGCCAGAAGGGATGGGGGAGGGGGAAGGAGATGGAAAGAGGAGAGAGAGAGAGACTGAAAGGGGCAGTGTGAGGCCTAAATCAAGAAAGATTCCCAGATCTCTAACCTGCCCAGACACACTGAACTCAGCATCTCTGGGCAGATTGTCTTTCTTGGGAACAAGCTGAGGAGAAGCCAGTTCCTGCCTCTGCCTGCCCGCTGGGGGAACGTGCTGCCCTGGGGACAGTGCTGTGGGAATCCTCTGATTGTGCTGTTTTATAGCATTTGGTTCACAGACTTTGTTACTGGGAGGGTTTATAAACGTCTCAGAGGGTTTAGTCCTGGTGAGAGTGGCCAGGTCTGTGCTAAAATTAGGTAAGCAAATGATTTCCCAGTGTGGATTCATAGAAACATACGGCTAGAAGGGACCTTAAAGAGGTCATCAAGACCAGGCACCTGTGCTAAGGCAGGACCAGGTAAAACTAAGCCATCGCTGGCAGGTGTCTGTGTAACCGGTTCTTAAAAACTTCCAGTACCTACATGTTGTTGCTGGGAAAGAGCTCTCCGGGTGACAAAACAAAACCATCCCCAATGAGGGTGGTAGCTGCATCGATGGGAGAATGGCTCCCACTGACGAAGCGCTGTCCACACCGGTGCTTTTTGTCATTCAGGGGAGTATTTTTTACACTTATGAGCAACAAAAGTTTTAACGATGAAAGTACGGTGTAGACATGGCCTTAGAGAGATTTGACTAATATCTGGCCTAAATCTCCCTTGCTACAGAATAAGCCAATTAATTCTTCCCCATCAGTCTCCACATACCAGGGGATTTTCATACTCCCTCCAACTACATCAGACTTACTGGATAACCTAATTCCTCAAAACGTGCTTTCCTGACATCTTATAACTCTGGCATAGTGCATTCAGTGATATTCCTGCCCTTTCTTACTCCTTGCAGTGCTGAACTCCACCAGCTCATGCTTACCTGTCCCAGCTTCCCTAGGACTCTCTCACTGTCTTTGGGCCTCTCTCTGTCTGTAAGAAGCAGCTCCAGAGGGATTTTCCTTTTGGCTGGAGACTTCATTTTCTGGGATGTGGAGTTAGTGACCTACCGGGGTTCAATCTAGGCTAATGACAAGCTGTCACCCCTGCCGTATATCTGTGGGTGCCTTACAATGTCCTGCAGAAGTAGCTCCCTTTGGGCTGCTCACAAACAGCCTCCCAGAATGCAAACCACATCCTGAGTGTGTGTAATTGCAGCCAGCCAGCCACCTTTGGGTTACAGTGTGACTCTCACCAGTCTTGGTTATACTGCAGGGTGACTCCAACACCCACCCCCAGTCTCAGATTTCCCTCCAGAAAGTACGCCCTCTCCTGGACAATACAAGTTATATTAGGTCATAGAATCATAGAATATCAGGGTTGGAAGGGACCTTAGGAGGTCATCTAGTCCAACCCCCTGCTCAAAGCAGGACCAAGCCCCAATTTTTGCCCCAGATCCCTAAATGGCCCCCTCAAGGATTGAACTCACAACCCTGGGTTTAGCAGGCCAATGCTCAAACCACTGAGCTATGGCTCCCCCCAGGTCCATTATTTCTTTAAAAGAATTATGTGCACACAACTTGTCACCCTAAATGGAGTTTCCCAGACACTTCAGTTTAAACACACTGGATTAGGTAAAACAATAAAAAAGTTTATTAACTACAAAGCTAGATTTTAAGGGAATACAAGTCATGAGGTATAAAAGCCACAAATGGTTACAAGATACACCAGTGGTGATTTACCTAACAAACTATGTTAAATTCAAAGCAAAGTTTTCTCACCATATGCTTTCAACAGTCTGCCTGAGCAAACTTCTTAGGTTAGGACCCCTTCTCCCAGAGTCCAATAAAGGCTTCCTTTGTCTCTTCATGTGCAGTGAATGCGATGGGAAGCAAGAGAAAGAGGGGTGTTTGGGTGGTGTCTGCCCCTTCTTTTTATAGTCCCGTTTCCCCTTTGAGAAGCCTTTCCAGCAGGGAGCAAGGTGACAGGCAGTCTGTGTGAAAGGGAACTCCATGTTGCTTCTTTGCTAAGATGTAGATTTTTCTCCTCCGTCCCCTTTTCTGTCAAAAATGGCTGCTTAGCAGGTAATGGTCCATCAGCATTGCTTTCACCTGGCTGAGACAGCCTCTTACCCTTTGTCTCTGAGGAACTGGTTTGGCCACTCCCCTGAGTTATCTGGAAAACAGACTTTTAGTCATGATCTCAGCTTGTGTTTATAACGTCACATATAATGCTGCTATGTGCATTTTGCCAGCATATTATTAGAGTTTTTAAATACCTTACAAGGCACATTTTGTTTAAAGATTATTAGGGTGTAGGGTATGAATACAGTTGTATATTCTGTCAGTTACCTACTGTATTTTTCAGAGCCCCTTTGATGAAGAATGCCTGGCTTTGTGTGTTTTCAGCTGAAATGTGGATAGTTACATCCCTCATAAGCATTTGAGCATCCTGGGAGCTGGCCCACGGTTTTTACTGCTTTAAAATGGACTGGGGTTAAAATAATGGAATGTTCTGTGTGACAAATATCTCATGAATTCACTCAATATCCCATGTTTTCTTTACCCTGAGCAGGGTTTCCAAACCTGATGTGATCTCCCAGCTACAAAGAGGAGAGGAGCCATGGGTCAGAGATCTCAGGACCCAGAAGAATGACAGTTCCTGAAATATGCCTGCATAGGTGAGGAATCATTAATCCAAGTCAAAAACTGTCAGTGCCTGAAGGATACAGCTGGGATTCCCTACAAAGATCTTGGGAGCTCTCTTTTCCATTCCTGTTTCTGAGGTTTTTCTCTCTCTATCCCAGCAGATGTTGGGATGGTGATTAAGAATGAGAACCAGAATCCTCAGCAGAAGGATGCTGAGCAAGTGGAAACACGTGTAATGTTATTGCAAGGATCCAAAGGGAATGTCTCCATGACTAGGAAAACGCCAGTGAGCGTCAGCACAAGCCAGAGATGCAGCAGGAAAACCAACCAGGCGAGAGAGGGGGTAAATCCATCAGTTGGGAAACTCAAAAAGACCTCAATGAAACCCCAGCCCAGCAGGGAAACCTCATGGAAGAGAGAAAAAACACATGTACTGAGTGTGGGAAAAACTTCAGTAACCGCTCAGGCCTTATTAACCATGAGAGAATCCACACAGGGGAGAGACTTTATGAATGCGATAAGTGCGGGAAAAGCTTCACTCGGAGCTCACACCTTGTAAGACATCAGAGAATGCACACGGGAGAGCGACCACATGAATGCAGTGAGTGTGGGAAAACCTTCAGTAACCGCTCAGACCTTGTTAGACACCAGAGAATCCACACAGGAGAGCGACCGCATGAATGCAGTGAGTGCAGGAAAACCTTCAGTAACCGCTCAGACCTTATAAGACATCAGATAATCCACACTGGGGAAAGACCTTATGAATGCAGTGAGTGCGGGAAAAACTTCAGTTACCGCTCAGATCTTATTAGACATCAGAAAATCCACACAGGAGAGAGACCCTATGAATGCAGTGAGTGCGAAAAAAACTTTGGTGACAGATCAGCCCTTATTAATCATCAGAAAATCCACATGGGGGAGAGACCCTACGAATGCCGTGAGTGTGGGAAAAGCTTCAGTTACCGCTCAGATCTTATTACACATCAGAGAATGCACACGGGAGAGAGACCCTATAAATGCTGTGAGTGCGGGAAAACCTTCAGGCAGAGTTCACACCGCATTCGACATCAGCGAATCCACACAGGGGAGAGACCCTATAAATGCTGTGAGTGCGGCAAAAACTTTGCTGACAGTTCAGCCCTTACTAATCATCAGAGAATTCACACAGGAGAGAGACCCTATGAATGCTTTGAGTGTAGGAAAAACTTCATTGATGGCTCTGCCTTTACGAAACATCAGATAATGCACACTAATGAGAGACCCTATGAATGCTGTGAGTGCGGGAAAAACTTCAGTGTGAGCTCGGCCCTTATTAGACATCAGAGGATCCACACAGAAGAGAGACCATATAGATGCTCTGAATGCGGGAAAGGCTTCCATCAGCGCTCAGCCCTTATTTATCATCAGAGAATCTGCAAGGGGGATAAACACCATAAAAACCTTGTCTAGGGCTGAAAAAAATGTTTTTCTTTCATCATTTTCCTAATTCCCACATAGTGACTTTTAAGGCTGTTGGCACCATTTGATTCACTGTGGTCCCTCAGCTTTCCCCTGTTAGATGTGTGCCCAGTATCAGGAATCCCCACCAACCCCAGCTGGGAGAGATGGGTGACTTTTTAACTTGATGCAGCTAGTCATCCTACCTGGGCCTCATCTCCACTAGGATTTTCCATGGCGTTAGCTCGCTTGGGTTAGCTGTCCTGATGTAAAACCACAACTATTCTTGCAGTAATGATGTAGCCCCATGTATAGTGGCCAGGATTACGTGGCACATTTCCTCATGACCTGACCTAACCTCCAGCATTTTCCCTAGTCTAAACAGACCTGGAGAAGACATTTCTACTCTTCTTCCCACTGCAAACCAGTCTATTAGAGTCACCAAGTTCCCCTTTTGGGGAAAAATTGTTTCATTCCCAGTTGTCCTCATGTTGCCCTGTTGGTTGCTGAACAGCGGCTATTTTTAGTACCATTTTGCTCATTTAAAATAGATGTAAATATAACACAGAGCAGGGGCAGGGACATGGAAAATGTCATTTCAGGCTCTGTGACACCAGAAGGAAATGGGGTGAGTCAAAGGAATTCCCTCCTTCCCCATTACCCCAGCAGTGTTACCTTCTGTCTGATCCTTGTGGAGTTTATCTTCTTCACATTCTGCAGAGTGTCAGGTGATGCAATGTTCTCCACTCTCTGTGCTTGGGAATGGTGCTTTGATTTCTTTGATCCTGAAACAGACTCTCTGGAGCTGGAGATGAAAGTGTCACAGACTTTAAAGGAGACTTTGAATTGATCTGAAACTTAGTGTGATCGTTCAAAATTTAAATCCCACTTTTCATGTATTAGCAAAGCCCCTTTTAAGGCTGAGTTGGGATTGTTTCCAGATGGGAAGGTTGGCTATTTTTCCGCCATTACAATGATGCTAAAACTTTCATAAATAAAATGACTCGATCATAATGAGACTGTGCTGAGTGAAGCAGGTTTGAACGGATCAGAGGAGAATGAAATGAGAGAATCTGTGGTCCTGATTCTGAGTCATCGGATGTAACCTGCTCTGGAATTTCACTTAATATAAAACTGAAAGTGTTGTATTCCCCTTTGTGATGTGGGTTTTTCTCTTTCCTGGAGGCCATTTGGTCATATCATTGGATATTCATTTTGTTTGACACAATGTGGCTCAGAATTATGGGGGACTTGGAGACAAAAACAATTTTAGCAAATGGTTATATTACTTTTTGTCCGTCCCACCCCCCCCCCCCCACCACCCCTTCAAGTGATGGGTGGGAGGGCCTGTAGTGTCCAGTTTTAAGAAATGTGAAAGTAGGCAACCCTAGGCCAACAAAAGCTTGAGTCCCCCTGGAAATAAGCAGTTAAACCACCTGCTTGCATGCTGCATTACTGTATTTTAAAAGTACGTTTAGTATGGTATTTTATGAGTGCTTGTAATGTTCAGAATGTCATGGTTTGCATAAGCAAACAGAGAAAGAGAGAGTTTCTTTAAAAGCAGACTTGGAACCGAGGCCATGTCTACACTGTGAAGTTGTCAGTGCACGTTACACGGGCACACAGCTGCTGCAGTTAGTACATCAACAAGGACAAGTGCAGAGTCCTGCACTTAGGACGGAAGAATCCCATGCACTGCTACAGACTAGGGACCGAATGGCTGGGCAGCAGTTCTGCAGAAAAGGACATAGGGGTTTCGGTGGACGAAAAGCTGAACATGAGTCAACAGTGTGCCCTTGTTGCCAAGAAGGCTAACGGCATTTTGGGCTGTATAAGTAGGGGCATTTCCAGCAGATCGAGGGACGTGATTATTCCCCTCTATTCGACACTGGTGAGGCCTCATTTGGAGTACTGTGTCCAGTTTTGGGCCCCACACTACAAGAAGGATGTGGAAAAATTGGAAAGAGTCCAACGGAGGGCAACAAAAATGATTGGGGGCTGGAGCACATGACTTATGAGGAGAGGCTGAGGGAACTGGGATTGTTTAGCCTGCAGAAGAGAAGAGTGAGGGGGGATTTGATAGCTGCTTTCAACTACCTAAAAGGGGGTTCCAAAGAGGATGGATCTAGACTGTTCTCAGTGGTAGAAGATGACAGAACAAGGATTAATGGTCTCAAGTTGCAGAGGGGGAGGTTTAGGTTGGATATTAGGAAAAACTTTTTCACTAGTAGGGTGGTGAAGCACTGGAATGGGTTACCTAGGGAGGTGGTGGAATCTCCTTCCTTAGAGGTTTTTAAGGTCAGACTTGACAAAGCCCTGGCTGGGATGATCTAGTTGGGGTTGGTCCTGCTTTGAGCAGGGGGTTGGACTAGATGACCTCCTGAGGTCCCTTCCAACCCTGAGATTCTATGATTCTATGATCACTTGTGCGGGTGCATACTTGGCACCTTGCATTGGTGCAGCATGTTCGCACCAGGAGTGCTTGTAGTGATGCAGAGTATGGTGCACCATGAGTAGGTATCTCAGTGTGCACCTCACCACCATCCAGAGCACCATCTTTTGGGTAGTTTTAGCAATGCATGGTGGGGGAGAAACAAGTCGCATGGGATCAACTTCTCATAATGCATTGTTTTCCATCCCATAATACCTCTCTCCTATGAATTCCATGCCTATTTTCAGTTTCCCATGAGCCTGTGTGGGACTTGTCACTGTCTGCCATCTCTTACAGGAGCCGGGAGCACGCAGCTTTGCACTATTGGCAGGAGCGTTCTCATGATCCTCCATTATTTGCAGAACCGCAAGAAGATCTGTGGGGAGCATGACAATATCCTGTGGTCACTTTGCTGTGGGACATAGTGTGAACCAATTCAAAACTGTTGGTGCCATTCACAGAGCAGCTGCCAATGGTGGGCCTGAGAAGTGAGCACGGAGTGGTGGGATCGCATTGTAATGCAGATCGCAGTAGTTACAGAACTTTCAGACGTGCAAAGCCACATTCCTGGGTCTGTGTGCTGAGCTCCCCACAGCTGCCTAAGGCAGAAACACTAAATTGAGAACTGCACTGACATTGCAAAATAAATGGCGATTACACTGGAAACTTGCAATGCGAGCTTCCTAGCTGTCAGGGGGAAGTTATTTTAGAGTGCGAAAATCCACTGTGGGGACCATTGTCATGCAAGTCCACAGGACCTTTAGTCGTCTCTTGCTACGCGAGACTGTGACTTTCAGCATAGTGGATATCTTTTCAGCTAAGTGGTTCCCAAACTGTAATGTAGCAACAGACATGCTGGCCTAGAATGTTTGATTTGTTTTGCAAGAGTGTTACACTCTTGGCTCATGTTTAGCTTGTGGTCCACTATGACCCCTAGATCCCTTTCCGCAGTACTCCTTCATAGGCAGTCATTTCCCATTTTGTATGTGTGCAACTGATAGATTGTTGTTGTTTTTTCCTATGAGGTCTACTTTGCATTTGTCCTTATTGAATTTCATCCTATTTACTTCAGGCCATTTCTCTGGTTTGTCCATTTTGAATTTTAGTCCTATCCTGCAGAGCACTTGCAACCCCTCCCAACTTGGTATAATCCACAAACTTTATAAGTGTACTCTCTATGCCATTATCAAAATCATTGATGAAGATATTGAACAGAACCGGACCCAGGACCAATCCCTGTGGGCCCACACTTAATATGCCCTTCCAGCTTGCCTGTGGAACCACTGATAACTAATCAACAGTTTTCCAACCAGTTATGCAGCTGCTGTATAGTAGCTCCATCTAGGTTCCATTTCCCCAGTTTGTTTATGAGGTGGTCATGTGAGACAGTATTAAAAGCCTTACTAAAGTCATCATCTGCTTCCCTCCTGTCCACAAGGCTTGTTACCCTGTCAAAGAAAGCTATCAGGTTGGTTTGACATGATTTGTTCTTGACAAATCCATGTTGACTGTTATCACCTTATTGTCTTGTAGGTGTTTGCAAACTGCTTAATTATTTTCTCCATTATCTTTCCGGGTACTGAAATTAAACTGACTGGTCTGTAATTCCTGGGTTGTCCTTATTTCCCTTTTTATAGATTGACTCTATAGCAACGGAAAGGGCTACTTTTCCCTGGTTATTTAAGTTCTCGTAGATCACCAGGGATGCTTCACCAACATGACTGTTGTCTGGTCATGGAAGGTGCATGATGCTTGCATCTTTAAGAACACAGGACTTTTCTGAAAGCTACAGTCAGGACCCTTCTTTCTCAATCATGATGTTGAAATGCCAATAATGATTCTGGGGGAATCCGCCCTACCTCTTATTTCCCTGGCTCATGAAGCTGTATACTGGTCACCTCTACAGCAGCAAGAAAAGATTTAACTACAGATTCAGCAGGGCAGAATGACAGGTGAATGTGCTTTCAGTAGATTGAAAGGTGCTGGCATTGTTGACTCACCAGAGTGGCGCTCGGGGGTGAAAATATCCCAGTGGTTATAACTGCCTGTTGTGTCATAAGCAATATTTGTGATGCAAAGGGGGAAAACTTGCCCCAGGGGTGGATGGCAGAGGTGGAGCAGCTGTCTGCTGAGTTTGAACAGGCACCCACAAGAGCTATCAGATGAGCCCAGCCAGGATGGATACAGCTTGAGGAAGCTTTCAAAACGCACTTTAACAGCAAACCACAGTCATGTGGCTGTGGTGTGCTGTGCTCAACCTGGGGTGGTAGTTTGGGGGTCTCTAGGAACTCTGTGGTGCTTGCTGCATACCTGTGCATATATACCAGTGACAGGCTCCTATTAATTTTGCAGGGGGACGGGAAGGGGGATACTGTACATTAGGATGAATACAGTGGTTGGCAGTGTACAAGACCACTCCAGCAGTCATTATACATTCTTTCCTGTACACCAATACAGATGAATACCTTTCAAAACAAAATAGTTTTATTAACTTATGAAAACAACTTCAAAAATAAACTGCAGAAATTAAAATACAATTTCAAAAACAACAACAAAATACGGGCACCTTAGTAAATAAACTAGAGGAAGGAAGAGGGATATTCATTGTAGCTACACATACATCAACCCTGCCTGTAACAGGTCAGTGTAGGTAAAACAGTTGTTGTCCATACTTACCCCTGATGTGGAGCGATGGGGTAGGGGTGCAGGCCTTGAGGAACGCTGGTGTGGGGCTGGTAGAGAGAGGTGCTATGCTTTGTTCTCTAGCGCCTGTTATGGCGGTCGAGCCCGGGATTGTTTCCACAGGCAGTGGTGGTGGTAGCTGATCTCTCACTCCTAAGGGGAATAAAGGCAGATAGAGCACAGGTCCTGTTGGCATCCCAAAGCCACCCAGGTGTGTGTAGTAGGAGAGAGCCAGAGACATAAGCCCTTTTATCAGGGGCCTGGTATGAGGCAGGCCCTCCTCACAGAATCTGACAAGAACAGGGCTGATATTGCAGAAATACACATTCCTAAGTGCTAGGCACAGAGTACTTATACAAACATATCCCGATATCAAGGATGGTACAAAAACATTCCCCAAGAATAACAGGAACACACTGATCCCTTCTAAAAGGTAAGGTCAGGATGACAGTACGTAATAGAGATGTTTTGATTGAACCAACACGTACAAGGTGATAAGTAGCCACGTCAGAGGGGCAGTACTAACTTGTTTGTATCAGGGTATAACGATGTATCTCAGAGGGAGTCTGTCCAGCCGAGGGAGGAATGGAAAGTCCTGCCATTTACTGAACTGCGGCCATTGTCACAGATATACATGTCTTGGTATCCTCATAGAGTGTGCCAGGGGCTATTACCGTGCTTCATTGACACTTCGCCAGGTGCCTTTGTACCTTAACGGATCTTGTGGTCATTGGGCGGTTCACTCACGGTTTGCTGTGCTGGCTGTCTGCGCAGAGCTGGGGCAGCAGCACTCAGGGAGAACACACATACATGCAGTAAAACATCTAACCACAGCATGTATGCCGCTAAGCTGGCTACTGTAATGGAGCCTGCAAAGGTATTGTCACCTGGCAGAGGAAGGAATAAGGCTGCTGTCCCTAGAAACTTCTGGGAGAGGATTGCCAAATACCTCCTCTCAGGAGGATTCAAGGGACATCCCTGTGCACATAAACCAACTGCTCCAGGTGATCCCCCCCCCTGCCCCCAACTCTAGAGGGCGGGGGCTCGAGCCTGCTCAGGCTCTAAAATGGAAGAAACAAGAACACAAAACTCCAGATACTCCATAATCAGCAGCCCTGAATCCTGCATCAGCAGCCCCCCAGCCCCAGATTGCTAGTTTACCACCTTAACCACTCAGCCTCAGTCCCATGACACCAAACTCTTGCACTGCCATGCAGTTGTGTCCTCTGCAGAAAGGGGCTCCCGGGAATTACTGTTTCTGCCAGCATGTTGACTTCAGCTCTCCTCAGTGCACTCATCCCTGTGGATCAGGGTCTATGGCTGAACAATAACCATTCCTTCCACTTTCCCTGTCTGCAACATCACTAGAGAGGGTCTTTGGCAATGACATTGCACAAAGAGCAGGGGGTGCGTGTCACTGATGCTCTCCTTGGTCCCACTGTTGGTGCCAGGCAAGGTGGATACAGAGGAGGAAGCAGCCTGATCCCAATGCTAAGGGATGAGGAACAGAGAGGCCCAAGAGACATGAGCAGGGAGTTGGGGGGGGTGTGTGCAAAGACAGGAACTCTGAGGGGTGATGGGGCAAAGAGGGGGATGGATCGTGCAGTCTCGACATTCCTCAGCAAATAGCCGGGCAACTCCTTGGCCAAATGTGGGTCACATCTCTGACTAGTGACTGGGCCGCCTACAGGTTAACAAACAGCCTACTACTACCAGCTCCTTTGAGAGCTCAAGTGGCAGAGGTCTGCAGGATGGACATAAAGGTCCAGACCTGCTGATGACACAAGGGGAGTTAATATAACTCCCCAGGCTGGAATTTCTCTTTGTTCAATTTGTCTTCTTTAAAAAAAAAAAAAAAAGAAATGTAGGAAATGACCCATTAAAACGTCCGTTCCCTTTTCAATGGGAGTCTCTGGCTATGAGACGAGGGGCTTTATCTCCTACCAAGAGCCAGCACTGCTGTGGGTTGGGGCTGCACATGCAATGCGGACAACAGCTTCAGACTCAGCTTCTCTTCTGCAATAATCTCTCTGCCTTTCTCTTGCCACATCCTGCTAGCCCCAGATTAGATTGTCTCAGACACAGACTGTTTGGTACCTGACAAATAGGGTGACCAGGCAGCAAGTGTGAAAAATCAGGACAGGGGGTGGGGGGTAATAGGAGCCTATTTAAGAAAAGGACCCAAAAATCTGGACTGTCCCTATAAAATCGGGACATCTGGTCACCCTACTGACAAACCCCCAGCACGGAATGGCCCCTAAGGTCAGGAAACCCCAAAAGAAGAGGAAAATGAGCAGGACTTGGGGGTGGGGGGGGGTGACTCCTCTCTCAGAGGGGCTGGCAGACTCAAGCCAGGATCCTGCAGCTAGTCCCCTAGGGACGGGGTTCCATTATCTATGTACCTGGTTGCCTGGATAACCTACAGTCCTTTTGTGATGTCAGGTTGAGGCGGGTTCTGAGCCCATCTGAGCTGCACAAGGAGAGGGGCTCAGAGGGGTCGGGCATTGTCTGGGTCTTGCTGGGTTTTTCAAACTGGTGCATTGAAAATGGATTCTCCATAGATCTGGGCACTAGCCCTTCCCCACTGTGAAGGAATCTGAGGAGATCAGCAGTGAACAGACATATGGAGTATGGATGGCCAGACTCATGGGAAGGGCCCATGTTCCTGGACAGCTCTCTCTTTGGTATCTGAGGCAGGTTGAAGGGGAAACGAATAACCTTTGCTCATCAGATCCAAAGCACACAGTCTCTGGAGGGAGCAGAACTAGGATCTCTTACTAGGAGAAATTCAGACAAAGGGGGAGCCATTAAACATAAAGCAAAGGAACACATGAAGAACAGGGCCTGGGAGGTGGAAGAAACCTGCTAACTTCTTTCGGAGAATTCAATTCACTTGGTTAACAGAGTTAAGGTTGCCTGGTGGGATGTCATTCCTTGGCAGAACCTCAACTTCAGCACAGCTCAAACTTCGGAAAACAAGGAAACACAGAGCTAAGGTTGCCCACACACCCTTATCTCTGTCCTCTTAGCAATGCCGCAATTTGCCCCCTTAACACACATACATTTACTTTGCCAGCACCATGTCCATTTCCAACCCTGAGGACTAGACCCCCCTCATCCAGTCCTGACCAGGCACAACCCAGGGCAAGCCAGATGGGGGCACAGGGTGGGCCTTCCCATGATAGCAAGAAGCAGAGCAACTCGCTCTGCTCCTACACAGAAATACCCCCACCTTCCTGACACCTCCTCACTCACCCACATTGACCTCCCTTACCTGATCCCATAAGCCTAGGTGGGGGAGCTCATTTTCCCTTGCAATGCTTTGAATCCCCTGAGGAGCAACTGGAGCCGAGATCAATGCCCCCCATAGCTGCTCTCCTGTGAGAACCAAAGGGTTAATTGAGAGGTTGCTGACTCAGCTCCGAGGTGGGCCACCTTATCTCCAGCCAGATTCTCTACAGCAGTGGTCCCCAACGTGGTGCCCGCAGGCGCCATGGTGCCCGCCGGGGCATTTATGTGCGCCCGCCTTCAGGGCCGGCGCCAAGGAAGGAAGAGGAGAGGAACATCCGCCAGAGAAGCATCGCTGCCGAAATGCCGCCGCGCAGCGCTTCCGGCGGAGAAGCTTTCGCCGAAATGCCGCCGAGGAGCGCTTCCGGCGGAGAAGCTTTCACCGAAATGCCGCCGAGGAGCACTTCCGGCGGAGAACCATCGCCACCGAAATGCCACCGAGAAGTGTCGCTGCCTGCCACACTCTGATTAAGGGATGAATGTGCTCTTGACCACAGAAAGGTTGGGGACCACTGCTCTACAGTTCCGGCCTATGGTGCTTATTGACAGAAACATGACTCAACAACCCTTTGAGACATTTTATTATAACGAACAAAGGAAATCCAGCACATACATCACCAAGGCTAAATTACGATAAACATAACTCAATTTATTATGGGTTGAACACAGTTATCAAGTTCAAGTTGAACCAGTAAATCAAGGAGTGAACAATGATATTGCTTTGGAATCAAGTCATCAGTTTAATCTAATCATCAGATTAATACAACAGATAAACAACTCATCAATCTTAGAAGAGTAATCCAGTGAGAAGGCTGTCCATTTAGTCATAGACTCCAGTCAGAGAATTTCACCCTGGCATCTCAAGCCACACTGAAGCCAATGAATATTTCCATACTGAAATCAAATGATTGTGCATGTTTAAGATACAACCTTAAAGCCAATTAAAGCTTCTTCCTCAGATTTCACTGCTGTGTGACTAAATCCTTCTCCTTTCCATTCCAACACAGATTACAACCTTGATAAAGGCTGTAGTCAGTAGAAATGTAACAACTGCCACACACAAGATTTGGGGAACTATTCTTTCTGGCATCTTCCCAGTGTGGATTTTATAGGTGATCAACACAGATGTATTCATTGAACCACCCTGTCACACCCTAAGATGATAGAAAGGCGGGGGCATACCCCAGACTATACAAATGAAAGAAAAAAATTAACAAGGAACAATAAACTACTGAAATAACAAAGGGTTGGAACGCTCCAGCTCTCTTACTCTGTCAACTCATGTATAGCAGGAACTACGGCTGCAGTCGAGGAACCAGACGATTGAGTAGCTTCTCCAGCACTCCACGCTCACAGACTTTCCCAGGTACAGGGAGACTAATCAATGTTGGCACAGCCTGTCACTGATGTCATGATTGCCCTCCCCAGAGGGGGTCAGTCTCTCTCAGATATCTTCTTGACCTGAAAGTTGAAGGACTTCAGCCTTTATCTTGGTCTTTACGGTTGATTATTCTAGTTTACCCTGCTTTACGGTGCCTCCCCAAGCTCTTGGGGCAAATCAGGTGTGAAGTATGCCTCAGGTACCAACAATGTGGACAACCTGGTTGGAATAAGGCGGATCTTGGGCTAGCATCAGTTTGGAAAAGTCTCCTTTAACCCAGCCTTTTTCTCAATATATCTATTGTTGCAAGCCACATTCAGCATGGATGTGCAAACCCGAAAGATATCAAAAATGAAAGATAATCCAGGCCATTTTGAAAAGGTTTCCATAGACTGGCTGCAGGGTTCAATGGGTCTCAGCACCCATAAAAATAGCTATTTGGAAAAGTTGTTTTTTGTTTTTTAAACAGCAAAGCTACTCATTGCAACATGCATCCATCACCAAGCTTAAAAATAAATGTGGATCTCATGAGAGATGTCTCATGTTTCCTTTGTAAACAAGGGAAGTGGGGAACTCAGTGACCCTCACAATCTCACTGAGTAAAAGGTTAAAGTAAAACTTATCTCCTTAAGTAGTTTCCTCTTAACAGAAATTTACTTTAAAGTTTACCAAAATAAATTTCATTTGAAATAGAAATAACTGAAATCTATACCGGGTCTTTATTCTTATAGACATCTCTCACATATTTCACCACCCCAATCTTTAGAGTGACATTATAATTCAGAACTCTTTAGTCCAAAGGGGGTAAATTACATCAAATAAGCTTTTCAGGATTAGCCACCATTTCCTATATTTCTAAAAAGAAAAAATATATAATTTCCAGTATAATTTGAATTTTCACATAATTAGTCTCTTACTCTAACTAATAATTAACTGCATGTTTAATTTCATTTTCATTGCTTACAATAACATATTCAAGGATTACAAAACCCTATTATGTGTCTTACTTTTCTTTTCACCCCCATTTCCACCCAGTGAACCCTTGAGTAAAGCTGTGGTTCACCCCAACATTGGTGCCTCCAACTTGTGTCAGTTCATTTACCTGGGGATCATCTGCCGTAAGGGTTGGTGGAAGATGCCTCACACTAGGTGGGCAGGTTTGCATCATAAGGAAAAACACCTGTACTCTATTTTCACACTTTTTAATCTTTCAGAGTAGCAGATGGTGGAGAAGCGATGCAAATGCGTAAGAAACAAGAGCAAAACTAAGAGACAAAACCATAGAAACAGAACTCAACATTTGTGTATGCCGCAGTCTGAACTTGGAAGCTGACAAAGTCATTCCCTCAGTGGTTACAATCACTGGCACAGTACAAAAGTCCTTGCTGCCCAACCAGGAAAAGAGACTGGGATCTACAGGAAAGGAGTGTTCTCTGAAGGTATCAACAGTTTTTCTCTTTAGCTTATGACACTTTGGATCCAAATGGTAAAGGGCAATAGTTCCAAATCTAACCATGGCATCCTTAGGAACTGTAATCAGTGACACTGAAGTAGTAAAGGGTGTTCTAAAAGCAATTTTACCTGGACCATAGTTCATCATGGCTTCCTTTTCAGGGGTGAAATCTAACCATCGGGTGCGTATTTCTACCTGAGTGATTGCAAAATCCTTGGCCTTGTTTGGGGTAAATTTATACTTCTCTGGAGTAGAATGCTTCACCAAACCATACAATATTTCATCAGTGTTGGTGAGGATGGCATCTCCAAACATGACAAATGTATTTCTTTAATCTGGTGGCACATGTCTAAATTAGATCAGAATCTCTGTAAACTATGAGAGGTGGGATTTCTATTAAAAAATAGATACTTTTCTATAACTATCTCGCATTCAAAACTAATTTACTTGTATACACATTTACAGCACCTACAAAGGGTGAGTTCAAAAAAACACCACTTTTATTTCCTCTGTATCTGCATAGTTAGGTACAATATCACCCGTGTCATTTGATTATGCAGGAGATACTTTCATAAGTAATCTCCTGTAAGGCCTGAGTCACAGCTGCTTTGGGGATCAAATACATGGATATTTTGGCTGGTTTCAAGTCACTTACTGTGGAATTCTCACTCCAGATCATCTGAGACAATACTGACCTAAACTACTGAATATTACTGTGATCATATGCAGTTACTTCAGATAGTTGCATCCTTTGCATAGTCCGATGTTGTTCACCATTTCAGAGTGAAGATTTAAAAATGCTGCTGTTTCTTTGTTAGCATGTCCAGTAGCTTGGAGTGTGCTCTCCAGCTGACTGAACTGCACTGGAACCGTCCCTATATCATCATGGAGGGGTAGGGAAAAGGAAAAATAAAGTATGAACATAAGAACAGCCAGACTGGGTCAGACCAAGGGTCCATCTAGCCCAGTGTCCTGTCTTCTGACAGTGGCCAATGCCAGATGCCCCAGAGGGAATGAACAGAACAGGGAATCACCAAGTGATCCATTCACCGTCTCCCATTCCCAGCTTCTGGCAAACAGAGGCTAGGGACACCATTACTGCCTATTTTAGCAAATCATCATGTATCTCAAAGTCCCCAATAAATCTGAGCTACATTCTGTCAAACAAAATTAACATCCAGTTATGTGACCAAACAGACTTCAGAAAGAAAGACAAACCCATATCCCAGAGAGGTATACAACAATTTCAATTTCATATAAAGTGAAATTTCAGAGCAGGTTACATCTGATAACTCAGAATCAGGACAAGAGATTCTCCCATCCTGTTTTCCTCTGATCTGTTCAAACCTGCTTCACTTCATTATTATTAGTCATGTTATTTACTAAAGGTTTAACATCATTGTGATAGGGAAAACAACCCAAATTTCCTCCTGCAAACAATCTTAACGTGGCAGGAAAATCCTCAGGAGTGGCTTTGCCCATAGATGGAAACTGGGATTTCAGTGCTGACTGATCACACTCTGTTTGGAATCCATTTAGATTCCCCTTCCAGGTTGGTGACACTTTCATCTCCATCTCTAATGAGTCTGATTTAGGATCAAAGAAATCAAAGGACAATTCCCAATCACAAAGGGCTACTAGGATGATCAGAGGAATGCAGAACCTACTTTACAAATGGAGACTTAGGTCTGGTCTACATTACAGCCCTATATTTGTATAACTACATCGATTGGGGTGTAAATCCATGCCCCTGAGCGACATAGTAATACCGACCTAACACCCTTCCTCCCCTGTGTAGACAGGGCTATGTCAGCAGGAGGGCTACCACCTCTCAGGGAGGTGGAATAACTAACTTGCCAGCAGTTATGGGCCTATTCCAGGAGTGGATGGGTGGGTTTCTCTGGCCTGCAATGTCCAGGAGGTCAGACCAGATGATCCCTTCTGGCATTAAAGTTTGTGAAACTATGAAAGCTGAAGACACTGAATCACATGACACTTTGGGAGTGGATGGGTAAAATGTGAAGAACATAAATGTTACATAGCTCAGACAGAAGGTAAGAATGCTGGAGCGATGGGAGGAGTGGTAAACTGGGAGGAGTGGTTGATACGCTGGAGGGTAGGGATAGGATACAGAGGGACCTAGACAAATTAGAGGATTGGGCCAAAAGAAATCTGATGAGGTTCAACAAGGACAAGTGCAGAGTCCTGCAGTTAGGATGGAAGAATCCCATGCACTGCTTCAGACTAGGGACCGAATGGCTGGGCAGCAGTTCTGCAGAAAAGGACCTAGGGGTTACGGTGGATGAGAAGCTGGATATGAGTCAACAGTGTGCCCTTGTTGCCAAGAAGGCTAACGGCATTTTGGGCTGTGTAAGTAGGGGCATTTCCAGCAGATCGAGGGACGTGATCGTTCCCCTCTATTCAGCACTGGTGAGGCCTCATCTGGAGTACTGTGTCCGGTTTTGGGCCCCACACTACAGGAAGGATGTGGAAAAATTGGAAAGAGTCCAACGGAGAGCAACGAAAATGATTAGGGGGCTGGAGCACATGACTTATGAGGAGAGGCTGAGGGAACTGGGATTGTTTAGTCTGCAGAAGAGAAGCGTGAGGGGCGATTTGATAGCGGCTTTCAACTCCCTGAAAGGGGATTCCCTAAGAAGATGGATCTAGACTGTTCTCAGTGGTAGCAGATGACAGAACAAGGAGTAATGGTCTCAAGTTGCAGTGTGGGAGGTTTAGGTTGGATATTAGGAAAAACTTTTTCACTAGGAGGGTGGTGAAGCACTGGAATGGGTTCCCTAGGGAGGTGGTGGAATCTCCTTCCTTAGAGGTTTTTAAGGTCAGACTTGACAAAGCCCTGACTGGGATGATTTAGTTGGGGGTTGGTCCTGCTTTGAGCAGGGGGTTGGACTAGATGAGCTCCTGAGGTCTCTTCCAACCCTGATATTCTATGATTCTATAAAGTATGGAATCCCTCCATCTTTTTCAGGTGTCCCAGAGCCTGAAATGACACTTCCCTTCCTCCCCCACCACTCTTGCTCTTTGTTATATTTAAATCTATTTTATATGAGAAAAAGGGTACAAAAACAATTCTTGTTCAGCACACCCCAGGGCAACGTGTGGACAACTAGGAATGAGACAATCTGTGCCCAAGGATGAACTCAGAGGCTCTCACAATCATTTTGCAGTGGAAAGAAAAGTATAAATTTGATCTTTCCTCCGGGTTTGCTTAGACTAGGAAAAGGAGGTTAGGTCAGGGCAGGAGGATAACCCATTTACAGTGTCCAGGTTTTGGCCTTACTGCAAGACTAGTCAGCTATCATGATGTAAAAACCTAACTCAAGCTAGCCAACTCCATGGAAAATCCTAGTGGAGATGAAACCAAGTAGATTTTACCTTGATGTCACCTGTATATCTCCCTGACCTGGAGGTAATGAACATTCCTTGTAGGAGGGTCACAAATTCCCATGATCCATAAGACTATGGAGATGACAGAAAGGACCATGGGATTCACCCCCAAAAATGTGGAGCTGCAGAAGGCAAAAACAGACAACTCACCTGGGGGAGCTGAGGTACTACAGTGAAAGAAATGGTGCAAATAGCTTTAAAGTTTCCTACGTGGGAATGAGCAAAAATATTAAAGATAAAAAACATATTTTGTCGGCTCTAGACGAGGCTTTTCTGGTGTTCCTCTCCCTTGTGGGTTCTCTGATGATAAAGAAGGGCTGAGCTCCGAGTGAAGCTTTTCCCGCACTCCCCGCATTCATAGGGTCTCTCTCCACTGTGGATTCTGTGATGCGTTATAAGGGCTGAGCTCTGAGTGAAGCTTTTCCCACACTCCCCGCATTCATAGGGTCTCTCTCCGCTGTGGATTCTGTGATGCGTAATAAGAGTTGAGGTGTCAGTGAAACTTTTCCCACACTCATAGCATATGTAGGGTCTCTCGCCTATGTGAATTCTCTGATGTGTAATCAGGGTGGAGCGCTGAGTGAAGGTTTTCCCGCACTCACAGCATTCATAGGGTTTCTCCCCTGTGTGGATTCTTTGATGTGTAACAAGGGTTGAACTGGCAGTGAAGCTTTTCCCACACTCATGGCATTTATAGGGTCTCTCTCCTGTGTGGATTCGCTGGTGTGTAACAAGGGTTGAGCTATCAGTGAAGCTTTTCCCACACTCACAGCATTCATAGGGTCTTTCTCCTGTGTGGATTCGCTGATGATAAATAAGGGCTGAGCAATTACTAAAGTTTTTCTGGCACTCGCAGCATTCATAAGGTCTCTCTCCCGTGTGAAGTCTCTGATGTGTAATGAGGGTTGAGCGCTGAGTGAAGTTTTTCCCGCACTCACGGCATTCATAGGGTCTCTCCCCCGTGTGGATTCTCTGATGTTGAATCAGGGCTGAGCTGTCAGTGAAGCTTTTCCCACATTCACTGCATTTATAGGGCCTCTCCCCTGTGTGGATTCTCTGGTGCTGGATAAGGGTTGATCTGTCAGAGAAGTTTTTCCCACATTCACAGCATTCATAGGGTCTGTCCCCTGTATGGATTCGCTGATGCCGAGTAAGGGCTGAACTTTGAGTGAAGGTTTTCCCACACTGACTACATTCATAGGGTCTCTCTCCTGTGTGGATTCTCTCATGATTAATAAGGTCTGCACGTCTGCGGAAGTTTTTCCCACACTCAGTGCATGTGTTTTTTCTCTCTCCTGTGACGATTCTGTGCTGGCCTGTGGTTCCCTTGAGGTCCTTGTAAGTTCCCTGACTATTAATGGATTTATCCACTTGCTCTTCTGTCTCATTTCCCTGCTGCCTCTTTGGTCTGTGCTGATTCTCACCACTTTTTTGCTGCTCATGACTCCTGGACACATTCCGTTTGGATCTTCGCAACAATACCCTGTGCAGTTCCACATGCTCAGCCTCCTTCTGCTGAGGATTCTGTTCCTCATTCTCACTCACCACC
>JAVFKX010000222.1:0-47014 GCA_033296515.1 Macrochelys suwanniensis | reverse complement strand
GACCAAATGCCCCACAACCGCTGTGTGGGTGGAACCAGACAATCCCAACACGCGCAAACAAACTCACGCAGAATAATGATAAAAGGCCCAAAAAAAACCTGTCTCGCCCGCGGGCAAACGCTTTTCACAAAGCTATCGCTCCATAGCTGACCTCTCAGTCCTCGTTCTCAAAGGAAAACTGCACAACGCCTTCAAACGGAACTTCAATTCATAACTTCGCTAGACACCCAAAACCCCGGACTAAACAGGGACTCTGGTTTCATGGCTCATTACAACAATTTGTAACACACCTCACTGCCGGCTACCCTTAATTGCCCACTTCAAACCCATTATGCATAACAAGCTAATCCCCAATTTCCCACTTTGGTTCATGTGCCCGCCTACGCCATGCGTTACCCCTTCTGCTTAACGATCTGTCCCAACCTGTATGTTGTTCAGTCTAGGTCTACACTGGAAACGCTACAGCAGACCTGGAATGTGTTTTTCAGGTGGAACGGTTGGGAACTAGCCGATGAAGCGTTCTGCTGAAACCTGAGAACAGAGAGAAAACTGCGATGTGCCCCAGAGCGGGCCTAGATAATGCAATGCTGGTTCTAGGTACGCACTCTGGGACTTTCAGGATAACGGAGAATGCAGTGCTGGTTCTAGGTATCCACTTTGGGAAGTTCAGGATAACAGAGAATGCAGTGTTGGTTCTATAGATACCTGCTCTGGGAAATTCAGGATAACAGAGAATGAAGTGCTGGTTCTAGATATCCTGAACTTCTCAAAGTGGGTATCTAGAACCAACACTTCATTCTCTGTTATCCTGAATTTCCCAGAGCAGGTATCTATAGAACCAACACTGCATTCTCTGTTATCCTGAACTTCCCAAAGTGGGTAACAGAGAATGCAATGTTGGTTCTAGGTACCCACTCTGAGAAGTTCAGGATAACAGAGAATGCAATGTTGGTTCTAGGTACCCACTCTGGGAAGTTCAGGATAACAGAGAATGCAATGTTGGTTCTAGGTACCCACTCTGAGAAGTTCAGGATAACAGAGAATGCAATGTTGGTTCTAGGTATCCACTCTGGGAAGTTCAGGATAACAGAGAATGCAATTGTGGTTCTAGGCATCAGCCCCAGGAATTTCAAGAACTTTTACAATATTCACTGCACATATTCCTGAAAAGTCACTGCAGCTTTTTGAAAATGCTCCTGCTAAATCACGTGTCTCTGTGGTCTGTGCTCTGGCTTTTTAAGGACCTGATTGTGCACCCTACATCATGTGAGACCAACTCTCAGAGCAGAACTCACATTCTGGATCATTTTCACAGCAGAGGGGCAGCAGGGAGAAATGCATCAGCAAGACAGCAAGGAGCTCTGCAGGCCAAAGTCAGTTCCAGAGCACGGGCCTTCATTTCTGTCGACTGTGGTCAATGCATAATTACCCTGGCACCTTCTATGCTCATGCCAGGTCCATTCTCAGTTGGTTCATGATGATGTGTACGGCCCTGTAGATTATTTCTGAGGTTTGCATTCCTCCACTCCACCCCACTCTCTAGGCACCAAGGAAGGGAAAATTCTTCCCCAAAAGAGCATCCCACCCGAGATATCCTCCCTTGCAGAAAAGAAATAATGGGCAACTCAAGGGGCAAAGCACAAGGACCTCGCCCACACGCCTGAAACAGTGCCCTTCTGGCAGGCAGCTGAGATTAAAGGGACACAGAGAACAGGGCCTGAGAAATCTCATCCTCCAGCCAGGAGAGGAGACGCCCTGCTTCTTTCTTTTGATCTCAGCGGCGAAGCCAACAGATCTACCCCTCTCCTTTGATGTGTCATCCCGCAGCTTGTTCTTGCTGGGGAAGGCAGGCCTGTTGCAGCATGATGAGCCCGTCCGTTCAAGCACCCGGATTCCAATCTCGGGGTTTCAGCAGCTTCGCCGCACTTTGCAGACCTCAGTGTTTCTGGGCTGACCCCACCGCAGGAGGCCAAGCATGGCCAACAGCCAGGTACACCGAAACCCACTTGTGTGGAAGCCACGTAACTTACAAGCACAGCAACAAAACTATGATCCCCCTTTAGGAACTAGGCCATAGGATTTCTCGTGCCAGGTCTGGTCATGGGCCCAGCAAGTCCTGCCTCTCCTAGGGGGCCATTTTAGCCGCTCCGGGGGGTGGCCATCTCACCCTGTTGCACATGCGCACACACATAGATGCCGAGCCTAGCCAAATTGCGCCCTGCTGTGGACACTCTCAATGACATTTCATCTCACTGAAATATACGGATTCATCAAAGCCGAAACATTTCGCAGAGACGTTTTGATGATGTTTCCGTGGGGAAGGGTCGAGGGAGAAATAGAGAGAGACTATCTCACTTTCTGTACCCTGGTGGGATAGCACCGGCCCTCGTCCACCTCTACACCTTCATCTAGTCCAGCATGGAGGGCTGGACCAGGTCAGCCTCTCAAGGTCCCTTCCAGGTCTACATTTCTGTTTTATGAATCAAAAAGCTCCCGTTTCAGTAGAGAGTGTGGGCACATTTACCTGGAGATCAAAGACCCGTGCCATGCCTATCTCATAGAACTGGAAGGACCTTGAAAGGTCATCGAGTCCAGTCCCCTGCCTTCACTAGCAGGACCAAGTACTGTCCCCTGACAGATTTTTGCCCCAGATCCCTACATGGCCCCCTCAAGGATTGAACTCACAACCCTGGGTTTAGCAGGCCAATGCTCAAACCACTGAGCTATCCCTCCCCACCCGTGGCCACAGCTAGCCTGGGTCAGCTGACTCGGGTTTGAGCTGCGGGGCTGTAAAATTGCCGCGTAGACATTCCAGATCAGGCTGGAGCCCGAGCTCAGAGACCTCATGAGGTGGGGAAGGAACAAGCATCCTCCAATCAGCTCTAGTAAGAATCCCGCCCTGACACAGCGATGAGCTAAAATGCCGGCGCGTGAGCTATGAGTGCCCTAATGCTGCAAAAACTATTGCTTGTAAAGTCAGACCTCCCCTCCAGCCCCAAAGAACCCAGTTTCCCTGTGAAGGACCTAAGGACTCAGATGTTTGCCCCAGTGCCGTGCAGAGATCAAGGCAGCCAACAACGGCTCTTAGCTTCTAGGCCTGATCTGAATCCCAGTGAAGTCGGTGGAAGTCTTCCCACGGATTGCGGCTCGGGGTCTGTACGTAACACTTTCCATCCCGAGATCGCCAAGCACTTTGCAACCGCAAATCCGCTTCTCCGACCCGCTGAGCTAAAGAGGGAGGAAACTGCAGAACTCATGACGCTTAAATCGTAGCAAAGCACCCCAGCCATTGTCCCCTAGCATGGGAAAGGGGAGCTCCACTTCCTCGAGGCATTCAATCAACTGGTAATTTTTAATCATCTCAGAATCTTGCAAGGGGGGAAGCACAAAAACGGGCAGTGGGGAGGGGGAGTTGGGTAGGAACCAGGAGGAAATGGAGACGTCCCCAAAGTTCTCACCAAAACACAAAAAAGCCAAGAGCAACCCGCCCCATAATGGCCGAGGCACTTAATCAGCGTGCGGAAGACCCAGGTTCAAATCCCTGCTCTGCGCCAGGCAAAGCAGAAGGTTGAGAACCTGCCTTTCTCACATGGAAGTGACCAAACCATTGGCTGTTCTGAGATCTCTCGCGCTCCAGCTCCATTAGTGACCAGAGAAACCGTCCCCGTGAAAACGTTGTCAAAACCGATATGCTCCGGTGAGAGCTTTCGGAGTCGACAAATCACCATTTTCCAGCGGAGGAGGTCCAGATGTGTGTGTATTTCTGAGTGCACATCTGGGTGATTTGGTGGGCGGGGGCGGGTGACTGCTCAAGGGGTCCCCAGGCTCCACATCCCTTCCTGCTAGGAGGAGAGACATGGGTCAGCAGCTCCCACACTTCCTCTGCTATTCACCAGCGATGAGAAGAACTTGTTCCCAGAGCGATGAGGGAAATCACGCCCATAAAGCAGAACACCGGAGGACTGCAGCCTCTGCAATGGGGAGCTTGTAGCAACAAGCTACCAAGCTTTCAGCTACAGGAAGCTGCTTGCCCGGGGCGGCAGAACGGGGGGCAGCAGAGATGGTGTTGCTGATTTTAGTTTCCCAAACTTGAATATTACACCTCTAGCCAGCTCGGGCTGTCCGGGGGGAGCTGAATTAATTGGACCTATGCATTGCCGATGCTTTATTCGTCGAGAAAGCAGGGATCAAGAGAGAGGGGGAGTAGCTGTCACCGGGTGATCAACAACCGTATTAAAATCACTTTCCCTCCCACCTCTGCTCTTCGACAAGTTCAGCTCTAACTCTCCAGCAGACAGAAGTCCCCAGCCCAAACCAAACCAGCCCTGGCTCCCAACCCTTGAGTCTACAAAGACGGCCTGCCACCTTTTTCCACTCTTCCCCTTCCCCACGGTGCTGTCAACATATCTCCCCCTGCCCCATGCCAGGGTGAGGAATTTGTCTCCTAATCATCCAGGTTCCTGCAGCAACCCTTGTTCCCTGCCTGGGCTCCCAGAGCCTTATTCTGTTCTCATTTATGCTGGGTAATTCCACTTACGTCAATCGTGCTGCTACTGATCCACCCAGGCGTTAATTAAGGGCAGAGTCCCTAGAACCCAGAGTCTTTGGCTGTCTTTCTTCAGGGGGAAGCAACCCAACACCCATGTAGAGCTGAAGAATGAAATTGTTTCATTTCTTTAATTACTATTATTAATAAGACTCCATATTGTAGCTCAAACTCCATTTTGAAATGCTCACACCATTTTGTAAACCCTGCTGTAGCCTTCATTTTGCAAAAGCCTGCTGTAACCTTATTAGTTTCGTTTAGATGTGTGAATGAGGTATGCATGGATAATGGAATCACCCTCCAGCCCCAGCCTGTCCTGATAAAGTTAAGTGCAAACACCAACGGCTAAAGATGCAGACAACAGCCCTGACAAAGTGAGAAGAGTCCACCCCAAAAGAAAAGAACAAAGGTGCAATTGAAACAGGATCAAAGTCAGGTCCCCAGGCTGAAAGTCACGTCTGCAATTGACGCGCGATCAATAACACCAACTCCAGAGATGGCGTGACACAGCAAGACCTATAGACTCTTGATTCAAACTAACGCCTACAAAAAGGATGGGTGAGATGGAAGACTTTGGGTAACGTTCTGCTGCCAACATCAAAGGGCATTTGTGTGTGCCCGACAGAGACCCAGCCCTTCCTTGTGCCCGGCTTTCCGCCCAGTTAGCTGCTATGAACCCAAGCCACGAAATCAAGCCACGGACTCAAGCTACGTTCAGGACTGGTAACGATACAGCAGCTGCAGAGAGTGAGAGAGAGAGAGTGTGTGTGTGTGTGTGTGTGTGTGAGAGAGAGTGAGAGTGAGAGAGACCAGAATCTCCATCACTGGAGGTTTTTAAGAACTGGCTGGACAAACCCTGGCCAGAGCTGACCTAGGTTTATTTGGTCCTGCCGCTCCAGCACCACATTTCTGTGACCGAGCAGCTCTTATTTTCGAGCACAATGCTGAGCTCACACAGTTGTCTCAGAGAAAGCCAGCGAACAAGCTGATCAGAAATGCGGGTTAGCTGAGTTCTGACTATACAGGGACCGAGGCAGCTAGCTGAGAAACCGACCGGAAGTGAATGATGGGTCAGGGAACAAGCAGCTCCTCCAGGCTGTATCGATCTGTCTTCGGTGTTCATACAGCACCCGTTGCCATAGAATGTGACCCCTCCCGGTCTTTAACGGAGTCACCCACACAGCCCAGCTGCGAGGTAGGGACAGGTTATCCTCGTACAGCTGGAGAACTGACACAGAGAGGCCAAGTGACTTCGCCAAGATCACACAAGCAGCCCATGTTGGAGCAGGGAATCGCCACAGGAAGCCCCTGTTGGAGCAGGGATCAAACCCCTGGACCATCCTTCCTCTCATATGCATAATGCCTTGGAAAGGTTCTATCCTATCCAATCTCTGTCCAGCTCATCACAGCAGTAGCTGCAGTGGCAGGTTCCCGAGATGATGCTTGGATCAGCCAGTAGGGGGCTTGACTTCCACAAACACTCAGCTGACATCAACGCAGCGGGAGATTGTCACCTCTAAAAATCAGGCCCCCAGGGGAGGAAAGCAGTGGATCCCAAGTAATTTCCAAGGTTGTGAAGGCTGGAGAGAGCTTGAAGGGTAACTGCAGCTCAAGAGTTAAACTAGGGTTGTAATCAGGGCTGGCTGGAAATTGCCTGTCGAAACATTTTTTCCCCCCCAATGGAAAGAAAAGCATTCATGGGAAGTGCCCCCGTTCCTAAAAATGTTCAATCTGAAAAATGAAAATTTGTGGTGGAAAATCAGCAGTTTTCACCCCAAAATTGTCAATTTTCATACCCGCCCCCCCAAAAAAATGTGGGTCAGTTTTTAATCCCAAAATGTGTGGCTTTTCAGTTTTACAACCAAAAGATCAACATTTTCTGCGTTAAAAAAAAAAAAATTCCAACTGGCTCTAGATACAAGGCCAGAAGATTCTCGGGTTTCTTTCTATTTCAGCCACAATACTCCTCTCTCCAGCCGGGCAAAGACACTCACATAGCTTGCCACTGATTTCGTTTGCCCCATTTGGCCGGACAGTAGCTATATCTGATCCAGTTTGACACATAGGGGAGGGGGAGGTTGGAGTCATTATCATGACTGGATCTTGGTCTCCTATAGAGAGCCACTGGACTAGCAGCTGTTACTGCTGCTCTATATTACAAGGAGGTGGGTACGGAAAGGAGGCATGGTCTTCTAGTGCAGCAGTTCTCAACCTTTTCCTTTACCGACCTCCCCCTGTACATTCTGGGACACCTAAGGCCCCCTCTCCTATCTAGCCGGGACACCCTCATCTTTAGTAATATGGAAAAGGGTGGTTGTGACCTACTGACATCTGCTCACAACCTTCGTAGGGATCACGACCTCACGGTCGAGTGGTTAGACCAGGATTCTAGTTGTTAGTGTTCCTGAGTTGCAGCTACAACCCTGTTACTTTGGGCTCCGCTCTGTGCCTCAGTGGGTCTACCTGTAAAATGGGGGACTAATGATGACCTTTGCAAAGTGCTTTGACTTAGAGGAAGGGAAAGTGCTAGGTCAGTGCAAGCTATTATTACTTTCACTTCACTGTCTCAGGAGAGCCGTATAATTAAAGCACTTTGGAATCCCCAGTGGGAAAGTGCTAGCAAGTAGAGTATTATTATAAAAATACATCGGAGCCTTCTGTCCACACGGCCGTTCGGATGCACTAGTCCTCCCTTGCTGTGGGACCCCAGAGTTAAACATTCCCGTAAAGCTGCATGGGAGCCACAATTTCCATTTCGCGGGATTTCAAAAATTAGTTTTGTGCCGACTCTGAACAAAAACAAAGAATTTCCAAACTCACCCTCTCCCCAAAGAAATTTCTGAAAGTCTTTTCTTCAATTTTTTTCCCTCAACGATTTCCCCCCCCTAAATGGACACGGTTCCTACAGGACTGCGTCACTTTTATTTTGAGCCTGTGTCAGTGATTTTGAATTTTTACAAATAAAATTAAACGAAATTTCAAAATGAAAACTCATTTTGAACCCCCCAAAATCAAAAGGTTTCATTTGGAATCTGTCAAAACTAAATGTTTTGACTTTTTCCGATGTTTGTTTTTTAAAGGAATAATTGGGGGAAACGGTTACGTCAGCAAATCTGCTTTTGGGAGGGGTGGGGGAGTTTTGGTCCAAAGATTTCCCCCCTCTCCAGCTGTGACCAGTCTAGGAGCACCAGTCCTGCTCTTGTGTGTGCATGTTTCTGTGTATAAGACATGTATGTATGTGAATGGACAAACCTTTCTGAGCAAACCCTACATTCAAACTGTATTGGACCAGATTCTGATCTCAGCCCCGCTGATGTAAATCCAGAGTTAATTCCATTGAATGCAACAGGACTTACTCCCGATTCACACCAGTGTGGGCCCTACGAATCCATCTAAACCCGCTGTTTGTACGGTGTAATCCACAAAGGGAATGAAACCAGGTGGGAAATTACAGAGGAGATGGGAAAGAGCATGGGCCAGGGTCTCTTCGGAAGGGTGGAGGGCAAGTGTCCCCAGATGGACAGTTTGGCTAAATCCTGCCACCATCTTAGCACACTGCTTTTCAGAAGTTTCTTGGTGGGCCAAGAATACAAATCATCCCCTGGTGAGGGGGTGGGGGGGGTCGCAGTGGCCAAGAAGCAGAGTGAGTGAGCCCTACTGCAGAGGAGGAAGCTGCTTCTCCCCCTCCCCACCCCCGTTTTAATGCAAACCTTGAATCTGCCTGATCTGAAAGGTTTAGAGAGAGAAATGTTTGTGGGGAAAAAAGCAGCAGCAGCAAATACTGAACTAAACAGATTTCCAAGAGCCGGGATTGTGTGGTGCATCAGCGCCACCAACTGGATAATTTAGGTCACAGCAATAGATAAGTAGGGCATGAAAGGGTTGGGCTCAGTTGCCAGGAGAGAGATTTTGTGGTGTTGCGTGGAGAGGCCCTGATCCACACTCACTGAAGTCAGTGGGAGCTTTTTCCATCAACTGCAAGGGGTGGTAGATCAGTCTCAGAGGCCACGTCTACGCTACCGTGTCAGCAAAACGTATGTCGCTCAGGGGGGTGTGACCATTTCACCCCCGAGCCTGCACAGCGCTGCGTCAACCGGAGAGCTTCTCCCGCCGACATAGCTTCTGCCACTCGGCCCAGAGCGTCTTCACCACACGCACTGCAACGGCGCAGCTATACCAGTGCCGCTACGCCACTGCAATGCTGTACGCAGAGACGTCTCCTTAATTCCCCGGGTGCTAGAGAAAAACCTAAGGCAGAGAGACTGAGGGGTGGGTTGACTCTTTAGGGAAATGGATGGCAGGGCTCACTTCTGGTTTATGTCTTATATGCCTAAAGCTCATGCTTCAGGATTTCAGACAGACGCTAGCAGGGGTCAGGCAGGAATATTTCTTGCCTCCCCTCCCCCACACTGTATTCTAGGAGAGCTTTTAAAATCACCTTCCTTTGAAGCATCAGGGATGGCCATGGCTGGATATGGGATATTGGGTAGAGTGAGTCATGGCTCTGAGCATCCTCTCTCAGCTGCTTGGCTAGCTGGTTCTTGCTCACCTGCACAGGGTCTAACTGATGGCCATACATGGGTATGGGAAGGAATTTTACCTCTGGTCAGATTGGCAGTGACCGGGGGGGAGAGGGGTTTGCCTTCTTCTGCAGTGTGTGGGTCACTTCCCAGGATTATCTGGGTATATCTCATGTAATCAATTCCCTGCCATTGCAGGGGACTCAAGCATTGGTGCACTGCGGTCCCTCCTACTCTCTGCCTGTTGCACATAATGATCTAATCCAGTCTCCTGCGGGCTGTAATATTTTCATCTCATTTCAATTGTTGGGTTTAGCATGCAAGTGCCGGAGGGCGTTCATGGCCTGAGACATATGGGAGGTCAAACCAGACGATCTAGTGGGCCCTTTAAACTCTATGACATCAGAATGAATCATGGATTTCTGTAGGAGGCTCTAATCACTTAAGAGGTCTGAATTACTCAGCTGGTCTCAGGGCTGGGTCAGTCTATGCGGACTGGAGACCTCCACACAAAAGCCTCAGTTGTTAGTACAGGAAGTAGGGCTGGTGATTCAGTCATGGTTTTATTCTTTCCTCTGAGTCGGCAATGAAATGAGGCCTCAGCATGATGCTAGGAGAGGTGCTGTAAACCAGAAATGCTGTTTATCAAGTGAGATGTGCCAGCCGCCGTCCATTAAAGACCACATTGAACTTTATGTAACAGCAGTTTTGATGGCTAGCTTTAGGTGCTGGCCATTGTCCAGCATGGGTAACTACATATCACCTTCCCCCTTCCCCTTGGAGTTTTGATTGGATACAGTGATCTTCACTCTCTCCTAAACGGTGCTCTGGAATTGTGTACTGCACCTCATAGGTTCAACCTCATGGGTCGCTGCATTTTAGTGGGGGGCAAAGTGATCACCAGAGCATGGAAGAGATTTGAGGATTGCTGGGTGAAAGGACGTTTTCTCACAGTCAATTACTATTATTTTACTTTTTCTTTGAACAAGTTTGTATTTCTGAAAGCGACAACTTAACAAAAACTATTATGATTGACAGCAATTGATTGATGCCTTTGAACATTAGCCATGAGGACTTTTTGTGATCCCTGCCCATCCATGTCATCAAAAGGAAATATATCTTTGTTTGCCAATAATTATTCAGAGATTCTAACAGCTAATTTCACTCACTCTTTGCCTTTTATCTCTGGCTGGCAGTGCATGGCTGTCTCAGGGTTTGGTTTAAAATTTAAGCTCATCATAGGTTTCTTAATTCTTTCCTCAAGCACTACACACAATTATACTGTCACTTAGAAAGCTCCAATAAGGAAAAAAAGTCAGTGTCTTATATACAGGTAATCTGTGGCATTCTGCCCAACTGCATGAAAGATTAGACAAGAATGCCTCCTAGTGGAAGATTGTGTCACTGCAATCAATTTTCCCTTTCATTGTTTATATCAGTATATTTCCTTTAATGATACTATGCAATACTAATAACTTAGAATACATATCCAGGTTTAACTCTAACTATACTGTAAGAAAACAGTGGAACACATAACTGGAGTACCTTACAACTTGCACCTAAATTCTTTGAAGAAGTGTGCAAATTAATTATAATTATAAGTATCCACTAGATACTTCAATCAGTTTTTCAGAATACATGTATATCTTACTAATTATCAAAAGTACTAGAAATGTTTACTATCTTTATTCTACATAGAAGAACAACAAGTAGATCTAAGATTGGAAATATGTTGAAAATCATTAGTATCATTAAAGAAAGTGTAATGAGAAAAATGAAACATAGAATTGCTAAAAAGAATTGAAATATTTCTTGATAAAAGAAATTTGACAATTCCTCAACTGTGTATTTCCCACATTTTAAGGCTTTTTAAAATTTGATTACAGCTGTTTTACCTGAAAATAAATATAGTTTTTTCCTATTAATTTAAAATAAGATATTTCAACCAAGTCCCTTGATTTCATGAAGTATTAATGATCTTCCTATGACTAATATACAGGCAAAGGCCTTGCTTTTATTATGGAATTGTACTACAAACTCAATGAGCAGAACCCTTGATTCCTAAAATGTAATTGGATAGACTCATTGATTGAGTGGAAAGTTTGATGAGAAAAAATAAAATACATGGTTTGATTAAAAATAAAAAAAAGTTTATTTCAAGGTTATTTATCACATCTCTCACTTTTGTTACAGAATTATATGGATACAAGCCCCACAGAAACTTCATTCCATGGGACAATCAAAGTCCACACACTTTAGAGTCAGACTACTGAAGTTTGCTTATGAGACAAATGGCAGCAAAGATGCCTTGATACTGTTCGGGGGGCTCTTAACGCTAGCCAAATCCACACCCCTTTGGAACGGTCCATCAGATATCACTTACAAACAGCTAGGAAGCACAGTCATAAAACAGAACTATAGAAAATATTACATGAGGCGAGAAACAAATCATCACACGTGATAAATGGAAGTGTATTTTTGTTCCCCTTCCTTAAAATCCCTGGGGAAAGGCAAATGCACTGTCCGTCCATGAAATAACCTGTGTATGCACAAAGAACTTCTATGGCTCTTTTTATCGTCAAAAGCACTTTACCAGAACACCCCAAGAGATGGTTCACAATTATCATCCTCGTTCTGCAGATGGAGAAACTGAGGCCGAGAGGGGTGAGGGGAATCAGCGCGAGATCTGGGATGCAGATTCAGAAGCTCCTGGCTCCCAGTTCTATGCTCAGACCATTACCTTTATCTCTCCCTCTCTCCACGGGGGCAGGAGGATGTTTTCATCAGGCACAGGGCTGCCCTTCCTCAGAGTTGCTTTTGAGTCAATCTGTTTGATTTAAAAAGCAAAAGACTCCTGTCCCAGCTTGTGCTACCAAAGCAGCACACCAGTTCCATGGCACCGTCCTCAGTTAAGATCTGGGTTATCCTCTCTGCCATGTCCCCGTTGATGGCAAGAGAGCGGAAGTGGTCAAAATCATTCCTACCCAGCTTCCGGAGGCGCCGGGCGGCTGCTCTATAACACTTCCACGGCTGGGGTTCAATAAGCAGGTACTTGCACAGAGACGAAAGGTAGGATAAGAACTCCACCAGGCCATCATCCCCGTGGTTCAGGTGGATCCACATGGTCACAGACATACAGAAGCCGATGTCAAAGGTGGAACGGCCGAACCTGCTCAGATAGGAGCTCAAGAACTCCTCCCGGGCGCCAGCATCCATGACATCCAGGGTGGCATAGGAGATGGAGCCGGGAAAGGGACTGCATCGCTCAGCTCTCGCGATCAGTGCTGCGTCAATGTCACAGCACAGGAGGTTCAGGATCTTTCCAACCACAGGCTGATCAGGGCTGGCCTCGTTCTCCTGAAGTCCAAGGAGGTGCCTGTACAGAGCAACACTTAGCTCCTGCAGAAGGAAAAACAGCATGGATTCATTCAGCATGCCCGGCTCAGTAACATATCACCAAGGTCTATGAGCCAGGATCAGGTCTCAGATTTTTCTTGAGGTTTTAAAGTCCAGCAGAGTAGGGCAACCCATTGATGGATTCATCCTTTCTGGAACCAGGGCCAAAAAAATGTCACAGCACCTTCCATTTGAAGATCTCTAAGGGCTTTCAAAGACACATTCATTATCCAAGCCTCACAACCTCCCTATGTGTTAGCCCCATTTTAAAGGCATTAAAGCAATTTAATCAGGATCACGCAGCAAGGACCTAATCCAATGCCCATTTAATTCAATGGGAGTCTTTCCGTTGACTCCACTGGGTTTTGAATCACGCCTCAAGTCAGCAGCAGAGCCAGGAACAGAAGCCAGGTCCCTTGACACCCAGAATCCTGCCCTAACTACTATGGGGAAGATTAGTTCTACCAATATACATCTTGCTGAATACCCGCTTCCTTTGGAGAGGCGGATGCTATATTTGGCTTTCTAGATAAGCCTCAGAGGACCCTAATAACCTGAATAGAGATTTAGAAGGCCATATTGATAATAATGCACTTCCTCCTCCTAATTACTTATGGAAAAATATTTATAAAGCCACAAGATAGGTACTGTCAGGGCTTTCCCTTCCATTTCCTTTTTCAGGCTGTTCCATTGAACAGGAAAACGCATCTCCTACCATCAAAGTTGCTGGTGAAATGACATGATACCAAGAAATAAACAGCTGTGTATATCTCTAGTGTGCAAGTAAAAAAAGTATTAGGTTATGTGGGGATACGGTGCCCTCTAGTGGTCAAACATTCTGTATTTTAGACCAGCGGTTCTCAACCAGGGGTCCCGGGCCGGCTCCAAGCAGGATTCAGGGGGTCCACCATGCAGGGCGCAGGGCAGAAATCCAAAGCCATGCAGCACGGTGCTGAAGCCTGGAGCTCTGAGCCCTGCCACACGGGACTGAAGCCGAAGCCTGAGCAACTTAGCTTCGCAGGGCCCCCAGTGGCGTGGGACCCAAGGTAATTGCCCTGCTTGCTACCCCACCAATGCTGGCCCTGGCTTTTATATGCAGAAAAACAGTTGTGGCAGCACAGGTGGGCCGTGGAGTTTTTATAGCATGTCGGGGGGGGGGGGGGGGGCGGAGGGGGCTCAGAAAGAAAGGTTGAGAACCCCTATTTTAGACATTGTGGCCTTATGACCAGATGTTTAATTGATCTCTTGAAAGCTCATCTGAAATGAGGTCTACAATCACTCACTTAACCCTCCAATAATGCAAGGAGATTATCATTTGTTATGGTTGTTGTTAAACACAAATGCATCCAAAGCAGAATGCAAAGTAGTACTGTTACTCAAATGCATTTTTGTAATATAGTTCTCAGTCTAATAAAGTCCTCTTTATCCACAAAAAACATTTTTAAAGCCATGTCCAACTTATACACTGGATCATTTCTCTATGCACTAAAGAAACACAGCCACTTCTGGAGTAGAAAGCATCACATCTACACACAGTTCAGGGAAAAAATATATATGTAAAGAATATTCCACGTAAAATACAGGGGGAATTTAGAAAAATTGAAGGTAGGTAAGAGCCTTGAAATTCTGACAAAACACCAACCTTATGAAAATTACCATGAGATTTTAAAATAACCACAAGTGGTCAGGACTAGAGCGGTCATGTCATTTCGTCCCAAAACATTTTGTTTCAATTTTCAGGCATTAGGGCAAAAGAAAGGAAAACTGGATTCACAAAACTAGATTCCGGTGGTTCCCGGGCAATGGGAGCTGCGGAGTCAGCGCTCGGGGGCACCACGCAGAGAACCCCTGGCCGCCCCTGCGCCTAGGAGCCGGACGTGCCGGCCGCTTCCACGGAGCCAGGGCAGGTAGGCCTTAGCTCTGCTGCACCGCCGACCGGACTTTGGCCTATTAAAATCTCCCAGACTAGTTTCAGTAGCCACCGGGAGATCAAGGCTGATTCTAGCAGACTCCCGGCCAATCCGGGAGGGTTGGCAACCCTAATGCTACCCCAGGAATTTCCCCTCCCCCATGCTACTCCAATCCACTGCCCCCTCCCCCATGTTACCCCCAGGTCTCCCCTCCCCCATGCTACTCCAATCCACTGCCCCCTCCCCCATGTTACCCCCAGGTCTCCCCTCCCCCATGTTACCCCCTGGGCACTGTCCCACCATGCTACCCTCCCCGCCGTGCTACCCCCCATGTTACCCCCAGGTCTCCCCTCCCCCATGCTACTCCAATCCACTGCCCCCTCCCCCATGTTACCCCCAGGTCTCCCCCATGTTACCCCCTGGGCACTGTCCCACCATGCTACCCCTCGCCCCACACCTCCGTGCTACCCCCAATCCACTGCCCGCCCCCCCCCCCCCCGCTTCCCCCTGGTCTTCCCTCCCTCATGTTACCCCGGCCCGCTCCCCCAGTCCACTGCCCCCCATGCTATCCCTCCCCCCTCCGGTCTCCCCCCATCCCGTGTTACCGTCACCCCCGTGTCCCCTCCCCTGACCAGTGCCCCCCGCCCCGGGCGGCCGCTTACCCCCGAGTTGCAGCCGACGTCCAGCCCCAGCAGTGGGGAGGGCCCGGCGGGGAAGAGCCGCCCCAGCAGCGCCGGCGGCAGGAGGCGGACGCGCCCCTCGGGCGGGTGGAAGCGGGAGTAATTGGGGAAGTTCCCGTAGGGGGCCGCCCCGGGCTCAGAGCCGCCGAGCATCCCCTCGGCCCCTTCACTCATGGGGGCCGCCATCTTGTCCGGTCCTGCGGCTCAGCCGCCCGGCGGGCCGCCCAGCGCCGACGCTTTTCTGGCCGGGGCAGAAAGGTTCCGTGTGGCGGAGCTGCGCGTGCGCGAGCTGAGACGCTGACGCAGGGGGGAGGGGAGGAAAGCCCCCCTCAGGGCCCTGTGCAGCACCAATTGGGTTCCCCAGAGTGCACATCCCTGGGAGTTGTGCTGCTGAAATGGGAAATGTAGGCGCAGGTTTGGGTCTCTTTATAGGACTTCCTGCAGACCTGCCATGGGTTATTATTGTTTCTATTACTGTAGGGCCTACACAACCCAAGGGAGAGCAGTAGGGTGACCAGACAGCAAGTGCAAAAAATCAGGACAGGAGGCCGGGGGTAATAGGCGCCTGTAGAAGACAAACCCCAAATATCAGGACTGTCCCTACAAAATCGGGATATCTGGTCACCCTAGAGAGCAGGGTCTCACGGTATGAAGCACTCATAGGCCTTATTTACACCTGGTCTTATTCTGAACTAATGTTGCTGATTGGTTACTCCTTGTGTGGACACTCTTATTCCCAGAATAAAAATTCCTTATTCCTTAATTCCATTTAGATTAATTTGGAACAAGGATCTCTTATTCCAGAATAAGGGCGTCCACACAGAGTTAACAAGGAATAGTGTGTGAATTTAAAGTAGATTATCTTATTCCGGATTAGCTTTCTGTGAAGACAAACCCATAATAAGAGACAGTCCCAGCTCCAAAAAGTTTATATTCTAAATAGACCAGATAGACCAAGGACAGGGAAGGGAAAGTAAGAGTTTGTCTACACCTGAAAGTTAATTTTAAATTTAAATTAAGATAGGGTATACACAGAATCAATAGAGCCAGGAACACCTTCAGGAGCGTAAATACAGTCTGGAAATCATCAAAATACAACACCAAAGTCAAACTCCAGATTTATCAGAGGTGTGTACTTTCAACACTACTTTATAGTGCAGAATGCTGGGGCATGACAACGTACGGCATGTCCAACCTGTCTTCATTCCATACAGCCTGCCTCAGAAAAAAGCCTCTGTATCTTTTGGCCCAACAAGCTCAAACCAAGACCTGTTCGCACAGTTCAGCCAAGCAGATATGAGCACCAGGAGGTGTTGGAGATGGATTGACCATGTGCTTTGGATAGAAACAATTCCATCACCAGAATAGCAATAAGATGGACGCCTGAAGGCAAGCGAAAACGAGGCCGCTCAAAAACAACATGGCGAAGAGCTGTGGAAGCTGAGTTGAAAAACCCGGGGCACAGCTGGGGAACCGTTGAAAGACGTGCCAGAAACAGACAGGAGTGGAGGAGCTTTGTTGCTGCCCTAAACACCAGAGGCGTAATGGGTCTAACTCTGAATTTAAAGCACAATAGCTCTTCCTGAATAACACCGTGATCCAGAATCAGGGTGCCCACACATGACGTTACTGATGTCATGTGTAGACAAGCCCTAAGGTGTGGAGTAGAGGAATGACCTGTCATAGCAAGTCAGTACTAGAATCCACCTTCCATCAGATATAGGCCATGCCCTTATTCACAGGACCACCCTACACACTGCTTAAGTAGACAGTGAGGTCCAAGGACGTGGGTTGAGGTGGCCATGAGAAAAGAGCAGAGCAGGTAGAGCTATGGAAGCTGGAGTTAGGAGGAAATGACACCCTGTACATTTTACAGTGATAGAGAACATTGGGGCTTAAACCCCCCTCATGTCACCCCAGCCCACTTCCTCTCTCCCTATTCCAGGAAAATTCTCACCCCCAAGCTGTACACGTTCAGATGAAAAAGAGTGAAGCAGCTACTAATATACACGGTGTTTGAAATTATCCTTAAATGAATCATTATGCTTTGGCATTCAGGGTTATGACCCTCAAATGAGAGTGTATAAACATGCCCGCATGGCGGTGCTGAAAGATAAAAATAAAAGTGCTAATAGAGGTGTCTGTCTGCAAAGTATTATATACAGTGGTTGTCAGTAAAAGCAATAAAAACCAATGCTTTGCAAAGTTGGGGGTCCAAAAATGAAGCGCATCCATCTGTATTTAGGCACCTAAATAAATGGACGGGAGAGTGCTCAACACCTTTAAACAAATCAGCACACTGAATTAATTGCCTACATACAGATGTTAGATGCCTATCTTTGGTCACTCAAGTTTGAAAATTTTAGCCTAGCCCTATTGCATGCTGGAGGATTTTGCCTTTCCCATGAGATTCTGTATCACTCCCTTTATTGATGTCTATTTAGGTACTATTTGTTTGGCACTGACAATGGGCTCGCCGCTATGCAAACCCAAAGATAAAGACAGTCCCTGCCTTGAAGAGCTTAAAGACTAAAGCCCCGATCTTGCAACCTGCTCTGTGCAACTGAATCACTGCACCCATACAGAGCTCCATTGATTTCAGTAGGGGTCTGGGCAGCTGCTTGCAAGGCCTAAAAAGGACAGAGTGCACTAGGAAATCAAAAGGAAGAAAGCAATTAGGCCCCGATCCTGTGACTGGGCCCACATGTGCAGAACCCAGTGCAGAGGCAGAAGGAAATGGCCTGCTTAGAGTTTTCCTTCTCTAAATTCCATGGTTATGATTCTTTTTCAAATATATGAGTAAAGAGAATTAACCCCACCGCAGTGAGTACAATCTTGCTCCAGAGCAAGGAAAAGGCTGGGTAACTAATGCTAATTAATAATTAGTGGGTGAATTATTAATCAGCAAGGTAGCATCAGAGACTGGAGTGAACCTTGGAGCTTATTTCCTGTAAACAGTGGGGGCCTATCACCTCCCACTTCATTTTGCCCAGGGGGATGGTTACCGCCTCCTAAACAGGAAGCATCTTCAAGTCACGCACTGTGTACGTGATGCTATGCGGGAGAGATCATTTTTCCATTGCTGTGAGCGTGGGATGATTGCAAGTCATGAGTGGAGAAAATGCAAGTGTATCAGGCCGGTCAACCGGCCTCAACGCAGTGCCAATTAAAACTTCATCATGGCATGCCACATCACCAGCTATTTTGTTTATGCCCCACGTTTTAGAGGGGCAAGGCGGTATTTCATGATTTAGAACAAGGGAGAGGAGAATTGCTGGATCCATTGTGGACAGAGCTTTGCAAGCCTAAATGGCCTTGAACTGCTACTAGGGTGAACAGTGCTATCGAAATACGATAAATAGCGTGGATACCTGCTTGAGTAGAAACAGCCCCCTGAGTGTTGTGCCCCTTAATGTTGCGCCTACAAAAAAAATCCTTTGGCAAAGCAGCCAAATGGCTCATATGGACAAGCCATCCCTAAAAATACATCTGCACCTTTATGGGAAGTAACTGATGTGGAAGTCAAATATCACACCTTACATTCACCGGGACCGCTAGCAATGGGTTTGATCAAGAATGCCCTGAGCCATACAGCGGGAGAACCCTTAGCTTTGAGTTCTATGGATGGACAGTGCCACATAAGATCTAGGTGTTATGATGGATAGAGAACTATGCAGGCCGATACATGAGATGATCACCTTTGCACAAGTGGAACTGGCAATTGCCAGCAGGTGGAAGCATTCCTGTAAAATAACCAGCGGCTTTGCCAACATTTCCACTACATGCATCTGACGAAGTGGGTATTCACCCACGAAAGCTTATGCTCCAATACGTCTGTTAGTCCATAAGGTGCCACAGGACTCTTTGCTGCTTTTGCCAACATTATCACATAGGTTCCGCAGCGCCAATTCTGGTGGCTTATGCCTGACTGCTATAGGTCAGAGATGCAATAATAAATGACGGTGCCGTGCAGTGATTCTATTGGCCCGCACTTTGGGATTATTGCATTTCTCACCAGGGGCCAAGATACTAATTATTAGAATCATATTTTATTATTGGTTATTTTACTTATTACAATACTTTTTGGGCACCAAGGGTTGTACAAACACCGAGTGAAGCTAAATAATTGTTCTGCCGTGGGAGAGAAGTAGCAGTTTTTTATATATATATAAATAGAGTCTCATATCTCTGTGGCACACATCCAGGGTTTTTAGCCATGGTGGTGAGATATCTTGCAGGGCCAGGGAGTTGAATTTATGATCCAGCAGAACAGGGTTGGAAGCTTCCTGGGGGAAAAGAGAGGAGCTTTAAGAAGGGATTCAGGTGCTTGGAGAAATGGCAATTACAATTAATTATTATTATTTTGTATTAACATAGCCCCTAAAAATTCCAATCAAGATCCCATTGGAGTGTGTTGTCTACATACACGTTGCAAGAGCAAGTCCATGCTTCAAAGAATTTACAATCTAAATAGAGCAGACAGACAAAGGAAGCATAACTATCCCCATTTCACAGACGGAGAACTCCGCCATAGGAAGATCACATGACTTGCCCCAGCTCACAATAGAAATCGGTGGAGGAGCGAGGCATTGAAGTCAGATTGCTCCACCTGGTGGCTTAATCACAAATCCATCATTTCTTTTGGTCAGGCTATTTTGCGTTAAAGCTGTGCCACTGTGGTGCTGGAGTGTAGACATTTCACTACAGCTACGGGAGGGGTTCTTCTGTCCCTGTAGTTAATCCACCTCCCCAAGAAATGGTAGTTAGTTCAATGGAAGAATTCTTTCCATCAACCAAGCGCTGTCTACACCGGCATAGCTACATCTCTGCATGACTGATGTCGCTGTGTCACTGTACGTTTTCAGTGTGCATTCAGCCCTTATTATTAAACGAAGCGCACAGACAGGTTTCCTCCTTTTTCCTTTGGCTTCGGGTCAGGAGAGGAGCCGCTGAACCCAGATCATACAGCTCTGACCGCAGAGCCTTGAGTCAGAGCAACCAAACTTCTACTCTGAACAACAAAGGCACTAAGGCCGAGGTCAGGCTAGTGATCTGGGGGGGTTGCACGGCTCCTGGTCCCTCCTCCCTTGCTCAGCTTCCTTTTTCCTGTTTATATAGCCCAGCCCCCAGGGCAAAGTGAGGGGCTCTTTGATTTTGGCGTGGCTGTCTGGGCTATCCGCTCCAAACTGTACCTTTTACGGGTAGTACACCCCATCACATGGTGATATAAGCCCTCATGCTTCAGGGCATAAACCAACCTCTAACTGAGGGGGTTAGGAAGAATCCACCCTCGTAGACACCCTAACTCACATGTTAGGGTTTCTTGCAACTTCCTCTGAAGCAGCTGCTACTGGCGACTGTCAGACATCGGGTCCTACCACTGCTTTGATCCCAGACGGCAGTTCCCATGAGCCAGGTCACCCACCCTCCTATTCTAAGAATTACCTGCTGTTATGCCTAACGGTTGCACAACAAGGGTGAAACTGAACTAATTAAACATTGCCACTCAAGAGGCCAAGTGTTGAAAGCAGCCTGAGTCATCAGCAATTCATTCTGTTGAGGATCATTACATGATTCACCAGAGTTCCTAATTATCCCTCCTAGATAAATGTTAATGGACAGAATGATGTTTACATAGCAACGATGCCGGTCAGTTGCTTTTCTAGGAATTTCTAAAATTATATAACGATATATTATAACATATACTATTTCCCTGGCCACAGTAATTTAGAGCATTGTAGTAACCGGATACCATGCTCTGCTAAGTTATATAGCACATAGCTAAAGCTCCTGACATTTGTGGGTCAGCAGCAGGGAAAGCCAATGCAGCCTCCCGCAAGTTGTGGCTCATTTTTCCGCATCCCATTTCCATTGGACGTGTGTGTTAGGGTGGGACTCACCTTGCTAGCGCCTCCTGCTGGTCATCTGACGGATCAGCTCCACAGGTCAGTACGCCGACTCTCAGGGGTGTCTTGCCCGCCATCACTTCTGCTTCTGGACCTGTGTCGCTCCAAGGACCGCGGCGTCCTCTTCAAGACACAGCCCTCTGCCTGTGCCACACTCTGTGGTCCCCTCTTCTGGGGGATAATACCACAGCCTGACGGGCCAGCCACTTCCTTAGTGGTGTGGGGGAGGGGACCCAGGCCCTCCCACTACTCCGGGTCTGGACTTTGGCCTATTAAGTCAGTGGCTCTCAACAGGGCCAACTCCAGCTTTCTGGCCACCCCAAGCAAAAAAACCCAACCAAACAAAAAACCACGGCCGCCCCAAGAATCCCCGGAATGCCGCCCCTTACAAGTCACCGCCCCAGGCACATGCTTTCTCGTCCGGTGCCTGGAGCCGGCCCTGGCTCTCAACCTTTCAGGAGTCTGATTTGCCTTGCATACTCCCAACATTCACCTCATAAAAACGACTTGCTTACAAAATCAGACATAAAAATACAAAAGTATTTCTCATTTTTACCATATAATTAGAAAATACATTTATATTCCAATTCATTTCCTTATATTTCAGTGTTTAGTACATAGAGCAGAATAAACAAGTCATTGTCTGTATGAAATTGTAGTTTGTACTGACTTTGCTAGTGCATTTTATGTAGCCTGTTGTAAAACCAGGCAAATATCTAGATGCATTGATGTACCCCCTGGAAGACCTCCGTGTACCCCTAGGGGTACATGTACCCCTGGCTGAGAACCACCAGCCTAAGATATTGGGAACTAAAGCACAGCAGGATTTGAAAAGGTTTGGAGAATTCTGTGGCAAATGAGACCATCCGCTGTTAAACTGAATAGGAGTAAATAAAAATGGGGAAGTGTATACAGAATCTGAGAAAGGGGAGGCAAAAACCAAATTAACAAAAAAAACCCATATCCCCTTTAAGAAGGCCTGTGAACCAACCCCAGCTCGCAAAGTTCCTAGTTCTCTTAGGGCACGTCTACACTGAAATCAAAAACATGCGGCTGGCCCGTGCCAGCTGACGGGCTCACGGGGATCATGGTAAGGAGCTGTTTATTTGCAGTGTAGACATGCAAGGTCCTACAGCTCGAACGTCTAACCCGCAATGAAAAAGCCCAAGTCCCACGAGCCCAAGTCAGCTGGCACGGGCCAGCCACGGGTGTCTAATTACAGTGTAGCCGTACCTTTATGTTTAACAAACCGAACAGGCCGGCTTTCTCCCTTTCCCTTCGGTATCACGTCAGGGGAGGAGCCGCTGAACCCAGATCACACGGTCCTTACCACAGAGCCTTGAGTTGAAGCAACCAACCTTCTACTCTGAAGAAAGTCACAACGAGGGCCCAGGTCAGGCTAGTGGCCTGGGGGAGGGGAGTTGCACCCTATAGCAGCCAGCATGTCTCCTGGTCCCTCATCCCTTTGCTCAGCTTCCTTTTCCAGTTTATATAGCTCCTTGACTGCTCTCTTGGCTGTCTGCTCCATACCATGCCTTCTAGGGGTAGCACACTCCCCAGTGCACAGTGATATAAGCCCTCATGCTTCAGGTAAACCAACCTCTAACTGAGGGGCTTAGGAAGAATCCAATAGCCCGGGTACCCCTTAACTCACGTTAGGATTTCTTGCACCTGCCTCTGAAGCAGCTGATACTGGCCTTGGTCAGACATGGGATCAAAGCACTGGAAGGATCCTAGCTGGCAGTTCCTTTGAACCCAGGCACGCACCTTCCCTCCCCGAGAATCATCGGCTATTATACATTGTGTTAGCACAACAAGGGTGAAACCGAGCTCGTTTAGCGCTGCCTACTCAAGAAGCCATGTGTGTCGAAAGCAGCCTGAGTCATCAGCAATTTCCTCTGCTGAGGATCATAACAGGCTTCACCACGGAGCGTTCCTAATTATCCCTCTTGTATATGGTAATGGATAGAATGATGTTTATATGGCAATGACCCAGGTCAGTTACTTTTCTAGGAATTCTGTCCCATGATAGGCTTCACATTTAATAACTGCAATATATATATATATATATATACACACACCTTGTGAGATGCAAGTGGCTGTTTAATGTCTCTTGCAGCTCCTTGCAGCACATGATATTCAAACACAGTGTGATTTAACTATTAATCAATCTAACAGGATGCTTTTACTACGTTATTACCCAATTGTAGTTGATAAAATAATAATACTTGATCAGTCGTTTTGCGGTGAAAATAAAATTATATATATATATATATACAGTAAATGAAACAATGAATTCACACAGCTGTGGCTCTTTTGGGTAATGTTGATCGCTAATTTGGCTCCTGAACGCCTGAGGTCTGAGTATTACTGATGTATACACACTTTCATGGCCACAGCAGTTTAGGGCATTCTCATCAGTACACTAGGGATGTGTAATTACTGTTCAGATGCTGATGGAAAACCTATAGCAAGGTTCACCCAAAACACCATGCCCCACCAATCAGCGCCTCTCCCTCCCTCCCAGCCAGTGCCGGTGCAAGGAAGTTTTGCGCCCTAGGCGAAACTTCCTTGCACCAGCCCTGCCTCCCCCCGCCAGCCGCCGCCCCCGCCCGTGGCAGCTCGGCCCCCCGCCCGCGGGCCGCGGCAGCCTCCCCCCCCCACCCGCAGTGCCCCCCCAGCTCCTGGCTCAGCCGTGGAGACAGGAGGCAGCCGCCGGTGAGCTGCCCCCTTCCCCCCCAGCTCCCAGATCAGCCACAGAGCCGGGAGGCAGGAGGCAGCCGCGGAGAGCCGCCCCCCGGGCTCCTGGCTCAGCCACGGAGGCGGGAGGCAGCCGCGGCCAGCCGCCCCCCGACTCTCGGCTCCACGCTCAGCCACGCGGAGCCGGGAGGTAGCCGCCCGCCTCCCCCCAAATCCTGGCACCCTAGGCGACCGCCTAAGGTCGCCTAGTGGACGCGCCGGCCCTGCTCCCAGCGCCTACCGCCCGCCAGGATCAGCTGTTTCATGGCGTGCAGGAGGCTCTGGGAGTGAGGGGGAGGAGTGGGGATGGGGCACGCTGGGGAGAGGGGCGGAACTGGGCGAGAAGAGGTGGGGCGAGGCAGGAAGAGGCGGGGCGGGTGGGGACTTGGGGAAACGGGTGGGGCCTGGCGTTGAGCGGGAGGTTGAGCACCCCCTGGGCTCGGAGGAAGCCGGCGCCTATGCTTCAGGGGGAGAAAATCTCAGCTGCTAAAGAGCTTTGTAGTCTAGCAGAGAAAGGCAGGACAGGAACCAATGGCTGGAAATTAAAGCCAGACAGATTCAAATGAGAAATAAGGGCCGCTTTGTTTTAACACGGAGGGTGATTATTGGGCAAAAGCCGCCATCAGCAGTGGTGGATTCTCCATCTCTCGAAGTTTTCGAATCAAGCCTGGATGCCTTTCTGGGAAGAGATGCTTTAGTCAAACACAAGTTACTCAGCTCAATCCCGGAGTGAGTAGATGAAATAGTCTGGCCTGTTTTATACAGGAGGTCAGACCAGCTGATCACAGTGGTCCCATACGGCCTTAGAATCTATGATCTAAAGGTTCTTTCTGGCCTTAAAAAAAAAATCTAATCTACAAAGCCTGCTGTACGTTATTCTGCCTCCACGCTAGCCTCCGCCAAAAAGAAAAACAAGGATCCTCCCAGTTTTGCAACAATTTATTAGCAATGTCCAGAGAAAATACAAAATTGTATTTACAACTAAATCAAAGGAATGGAGGGAGGGAGGTGTGTGCTAGTCACAGGTGGAGCTGGGATTTCGAAGCTAGAGAACAAGTACAGAGCAAGGGGAGCCGTACAGATGGAGGACAAACAATCCCGCATCACCCAAGCCCACCTAGGGAAAACCCAGCCCTTGTCCTCGGACGCGTCTCCCTTAGGGCCCCTATCCTGCGACACTAAAACCAAGAGAGACTTCGTCTCTCTCGGTGCTTACGCGTTGAATCTGAGCGCCGGGGACTTTTGCTGCTGACTTCAACGGGGAACAGGATCGGGCCCTTGCTTGGAGAGCTGGATTGGCTGCAACCCACAAAGGAGGCTGAACAGCAGCGACCGGAACAGATGGGACATGCGAGGATGGGAGCCCCTGCAATTCCACCAAGAAACACAAAGGGGCAGCAAGCTATTTTGTTTTAATTGTTTTCCCCTGGAGAGAGACTAGCAGGTGCCATGAAGGTGTTTTCCACTGGAAAACAGGGGGATCTGGAGCAGTGGCAGCAACTCAGGCCTTGGTAGTGAAAGGTGAACCACTCCCCACTGCAGAAGAGATAGGACCAAGTGGAGATCCGGATCTGGACTTCTCCCAAAGTATACCTGGCACCTGGATCAAGCCGACTGTAGAGAGAGGGGGCAAAGTTTGGACCCAGAGCCAGATCCAAACTCCAGGAGGTATTTGGATTCGGGGTTCTGATTCAACCCATTGTAGAGGCAGGAGGCAGCTGCAAAGTTTGGACCTGGATCTGGACTTTTCTTTAAAGTATATGAGTATCCAGATGTGGGTCCTTCTCAGGCTGGAAGGCTGCAACTCAGGGGGCTGCTAACGCCTCAAAAATCAGCCCTGGCGTAGGTGCAGACGGAAGCATTTGCCCTTCTCTGCAGTAGCTGTCTGGGGGGTAGATAATGAGGGAAACTGTGTATTCAGTTTATACTAAGATCCTGGCAGAGAGGGTTTGACTAGGGAATGGGTGAGGGGGATATCCAGAGAATTTCTCCCCTGCAGTTGCATCCCTCAGACCATCTGTCCTCTGTTTCCAAGTGCTCAATAATTTTCTTGGTCAGGGCACTTATTTCCCTTCCTCCACCCTCCTCTCTGTATTGTTCTAAGGGTTGCAGTATCCTGTGCAAGACATTGCACTGACCCTGCTAATATATACGTGCACTGCCGCACTCTACGAAATAGAAACAGAATTCAACTGTGTGTCATAGGTCCTATACTGCCAGCATCTAACGGAGATTCTCCTTTAGCCCAGTGGGTTGGGCTTTTGGACTAGAAAGATCCATGTTCTAGCCCTACTGTCGCCATGAAGTTCTAAATGGCCAGTGCAGCAACATCTAGGAAGAGCCAATGTGATCATGGATTTGCTACACTATATAACAGCCTATTTGCTTCCTTCGGAGGCCATAGGAATGTCATCAATACATTAATCTGTGGATTAGGGGTTGTCTTTTGTAAGAACTCATTCTCAAGGAGACAGGCAGGGCAATTATGTTGGGAAGCAAATTGTGCTGGGACCAGCATGAACCCAGCTATCTCCTTTCACCTGGTAGCAGCCAGGCCTGCTTCTCTGCTAAACCCGCCCCATGTGTCACGATTTACACCTGGGTTTCGTGCCCACTTTGCACTGGTGTAAATGAAGACTCATGACGCAGGGCCATGGTGAGCTGGGTCCCGGCTTGGAAAGCTCCGGCGGCCAGCACTTGATCTCTTCTGCTATTTTGATCTCCCCAGAATACCAGGGAATCAAACTCTAGCATCTTAACCTTCCATTAGCCATGGGATACTGATCTGTGAGCGGGACTCCGGGCACTACTGCAACACAAATAAATAAATAATAAAACTCACTGGCCACGGCTGATGATTTTGGCCTATATGTTTGTAAAAAGCTCTGAAGACGGTAAGTGCTAATTATTCTTACCAAGAAGTATAACTTGAGTAAACAGCTGCCGCTTTCTGCAGGCAGATCTCTTGGGATCATGACCCAGCCTGAGTCTATACCAGGGGTCGGCAACCTTTCAGACGTAGTGTGCCGAGGCTTCATTTATTCACTCTAATTTAAGGTTTCGCCTGCCAGTAATACAATTTAATGTTTTTAGAAGGTCTCTTTCTATAAGTCTTTAATGTAGAACTAAACTATTGTTGTATGTAAAGTACATAAGGTTTTTAAAATGTTTAAGAAGCTTCATTTACAATTAAAGTAAAACGCAGGGCCCCCCCCGGACCAGTGGCCAGGACCCGGGCAGTGTGAGTGCCACTGAAAATCAGCTCGCGTGCCATAGGTTGCCTACCCCTGGTCTATACTGTAATGGTAGGCCTGCCCTCAGCTACCTAGCACAGCTAAAAACAGTGGTACTGACATAGCAGCACAGGCTGTTCAAGCCCCCCTGGGACCCAGAATACATACTCACATGGCTAGCCCGTGCCGGGGTCCACGCTGCCGTGGCTTAACCCTGCTAGCTAGATTCAAGCCACCGGAGGTATGCCTACCCGAGCTACCCACACCTCCAACTGACATAGAATCATAGAACTGGAAGGGACCTGGTCCAGTCCCCTGCACTCAAGGCAGGACTAAGTATTGTCCAGACACGTCGACATACAACCCAGAGGGGCCAAATCCCGTTCTCTGTCCCCGCTGGTGTAAATCCAGAACGACGTCAACTCTCCCCTACTGTCGCTGTGAAGTGCAGAGGGGCTGCGCTTTGCTGCATCTCTAAGTCCCTCCAAGATGGGGCCTTCCGCAGACGCCCATCCCCCCGGTTTCTGAGTGCCTGTGCTGCATCCCGAACGCAGACAAAAGGGACGTCGTTGGATCGGGCAATCTGGAACCGGAAGGGAAAGGGGTGTGGGAAGAGCGGGATTCTCTCTGAATACAGGGGATCAGCGGAGGCACAGGAAAGGAGCACGAGATTTACTTCCTACAACCCTGTGCCCAGTAATTTTCCTCTGCTCTGCTCAGCGTGGGGCCGAGGCACGTGTGGAAGGCGTGTGCACTTCTGGGAAGCGGGACAGCGGCGGAGAAGGAATGTACTGTACGGAGAGCTTGGCACGGGTTCCCCCTCCAGCGGGTTGGAATGGCTAGAAGCAACCCGCTGACGCACATGCCCTGGCCTTCCCAGGGAGATTTCAGATAAAGGGCCCTATCAGGGAGAAGGATCGCCTGTTAAATAAGAGTTAAATGCCTCTTATCTGATCTCAGCCTGGGGCCCTACACTTAATTAGCCGGTTGATTTCCAAATGGGGGATATTAACAGGGCGAAGATGGAAAGATACTGGTGCACTCCGAGACGTCCAAAGGCTTGGAGGGCAGGGGAGCTGAAAACGAGGGGCTTGAATAGTTGAATAGCAAAGGGGCTGCTTTCACTCCCTGGCGTTTCATAGCATGAGCTCAGGATAGTTCTGTGAGCGAGAGCCCCGCCTGGACGGTTCTTGGGTCGTCCTCAGCGCTCCATCCGGATAGTGGGCATTTCTCAGGGTGCCACTCTGTGTCTGCAGCCTGGGCATTCCCCCCTTTTCTCCTCACGCACCCAGGCTCGAGTCCAAACTTGCCCCTTTTTCCTAGGGTTCCCTCTACTGTTAAGTTCAATAACAACAAATAGAAACTTCTCACCGGAGCTTGCTCCTGAGTTTTGCTGTTTCTGCGACTGCTCCCTGAAGGACCTCCTCCGTCCCTGACCCTAGTGCTTTCTCTGTCTCAGGGAGACACTCAAAAATCCCTTTTATATCCTGGGTTGGCGCTAATAGGATCCACCTGATCTGGCTGCCAGGATGAGTCAGCAGGACAGCTCTTTTTGTCCTCAGGGTCCTACAACCTGGCACAAGGGCGCTAAGACCTGGCACTCTATTCCAAGTGGTTTCTCAGAATGCCACCTGGGTAGCCCTCACTAAATGATGTAGGTATTTTTAGGGTACTTCTGGGCATAGCCCTCAGCTTCCTTCTTCAAAACTGCATTGGGATCCCCCTGAAGGTGCAACGATGGGGCAGGATAACCCTAGACCAGCTCCTCTGCCACGTTATTCACGATGGTAGAATGGACTTTTTCAAACGGGGATGTCGGTATTTGGTCCAACCGCGGCACAGATCCTCCTCCGTTTGGTTCTGTCCCTGCAGATCCGATCAGACGCTGCCTCCTTGGGGGGAGGGATAGCTCAGTGGTTTGAGCATTGGCCTGCTAAAGCTAGGGTTGTGAGTTCAATCCTTGAGGGGGCCGTTTAGGGATCCGGGGCAAAAATTGGGGATTGGTCCTGCTTTGAGCAGGGGGTTGGACTAGATGACCACCTAAGGTCCCTTCCAACCCTGAGATTCTATGATTCCTTGGCGGCAGGTCGGCTGTTGCTCCTTGAGGACTAAGTGCCTTCTGTGGAGAGGTGATGAAACATCTGCTCACCAGCAAAGGGTAGTGCAAAAAACACCTGGCTCTTCATACCAGGTAGCAGGCCTGGCCATTGCATGGAGCTCCAGCTTTAGGGGGCCTGCAGCTAGCACCCTGTTCTTGGGTGACTCGGGACTCACGTGACGTCAGTGTTTACAAGCTCAGCGTCTCAGAAGTTGCCTCAGGAGGAGGAGCCGTCTGCTGCTCCTCCGCACCGCTGCAATGGGAGGAAGGAGTGGGGCGGCGGCGATGGAAGACGGGGGTAGGGAATCTTGTTCAACGGCATTAATGCCACCCCACCCTGCTGGTGGGTGTGATGCTCTCCAGTGGTTGGAAAGAAGACCTGATCAGCACCCGCTGTCCAGGCTTTGCATAGGCTGGTGCTTCTCCACCGTTTCCACCCTGGGACCCCAGGACCTGACTCCCATCTAGCTGGGACCTACCCTCCCTCCCCATTTAGCGATATGGAAAGGGCAGGCTGGTATCATGACCCCTTGACACCTGTTTGCAATCCCGCCTGGGGCCCATACCTTAGATAGCTCCCATCGACGCATCCCCTGAGGCAGTTGGCTGGGTAGGTGAGTCCCGCATCAGTGATCAGCCTGGCCTGGGAGGCATTATGGGAGGAAAGGCAGCCGCGTAGCCGGGTCCATAGTACAGGGGGAGCGGAGCTAAAAAAGGCGCCGCTTCTGCTCACAGGGGGAGCGGTCGCTACCTCCGCTCCCCCGCTGGCTACGCTACTGAGGAAAGGGGGTTCTCCGTTTTGTGGTCTGGTAGAAAGGGGACACAGGAAGGCCTGGAGGGTGCTGGGGATGTCTCTTGGAGGGCTGCCCCCGATGGAGAGCCGCTCTTCTCACAGCCGGTGGATGACTGGGAGCAGGACTGCCAAGAGGCACCCTTCACTTCGGGACTGCGTCTCTACCGGAATCACATGACTCAGATGGAGGCGGGAGAGAGGAGGGGAAGGTGGATACCTATGCAGTCCTGGGACCCTAACCTACTCCCTTCTTTTGTTCAGCTGCTGGTTCTCCGGCCAGGACCCCAGCCAATCCCCAACCCCCATCTTTTCCCCTTTCACAGCCGGGGTTTGCATCTCAGTAGCACACACAGTAACGTGCATACATGCAATAATGTGCCGAAGCCGGATGAGGGAACCCTAGTGACCTCTGCCAATGGGAGAGCCCAGACTGCTGCCCCACTGGCACGACCCACCCTGCTCCGGTTTGATTTCAGGGGGTGGGAGGAAGCATAGCATTTCCAGCCCAGTTTGCTTTCTGGGTCACAAAGGGTTAACAGCATATGTACAAGCTGCAGAAGGAACCGGGGGGCTGCTCAGTAGGTGGAATGGAGCTGGCAAAGGGACCAGAAAGATTGGCTATTTTTTCCCCCTCTTTTTTTTTTTTTTAAACATTTTTCTGTTTCGCCGGGCGAGGACAGACGCTTTCTCACTGCGCTTATTCCCGGCTGGAGCCGAAGAGCTGGAGGAAGAAGGAGAAGATGTAGACGATGTCCAGGTAGATATTGAGGGCTCCGAAGATGTATTCCTCTGGGCTCAGTGAGTACCGGCGGTTCCCCATCAGCAGCTGCGTGTCGAATGCCAGGAACTGGTGGGAGAGAGAGAGAGGGAAAACAGACCCGCAAAGAGGATCAGGCAATGCATTGCATGCTTGGCACAGGCCCCTTTCGTCCCCAAGGATCCCAATCAACAGTTACAAGAACTGCTTAATTAAACCCGCTATTAAAATGCAGCTGGTTCTTGGGCAGAACTCAGCTGCTGTTTAACACCCCACGACAACACTTCAAAACTTTACTATGGCGAGTCAGCATGGCCCAGTGGGCAATGCAGTGGATGGGAACTCAGGAGACCTGGGTTCTAGTCCTTACTCTCCCACTGGCCTTCTGGATGACTTGTGTAGGGGGATGGATAGATAGATAAATATTGCTACACTCCAAAAGGAGATTTGGCCAGGCTACCGCCCCATTATCCCGCAGTGCATTGAAGATGCAGGAGAAATTATGCACAGTTTGTTAAGGATGCAGCTCCCTGTATGGCTCATGGAAGCAGGTCACCACAGTGACCCAAACTGGCTTCACTGCAGCCCCTACCCATAGCGCTGGGCAATTCAATTCCAGCCAAGAATAAGGAGGGAGGGCTCTCTCCGGGTGGGAGTTAAGAACCCAATCTTAATTTCCAGGCTAAAATGCAGGCAGTCACTATTTTATTATTATATGGAGAACTAGAAGGACCTTGAATGGTCAAGTCGAGTCCAGTCCCCTGCCTTCACTAGCAGGACCAAGTACTGCCCACTGACAGATTTTTGCCCCAGATCCAGAGGGCAACAAAAATGATTAGGGGGCTGGAGCACATGACTTATGAGGAGAGGCTGAGGGAACTGGGATTGTTTAGCCTGCAGAAGAGAAGAATGAGGGGGGATTTGATAGCTGCTTTCAACTACCTGAAAGGGGGTTCCAAAGAGGATGGATCTAGACTGTTCTTAGTGGTAGAAGATGACAGAACAAGGAGTAATGGTCTCAAGTTGCAGAGGGGGTGGTTTAGGTTGGATATTAGGAAAAACTTTTTCACTAGTAGGGTGGTGAAGCACTGGAATGGGTTACCTAGGGAGATGGTGGAATCTCCTTCCTTAGAGGTTTTTAAGGTCAGGCTTGACAAAGCCCTGGCTGGGATGATTTAGTTGGGGTTGGTCCTGCTTTGAGCAGGGGGGTGGACTAGATGACTTCCTGAGGTCCCTTCCAACCCTGAGATTCTATGATCCCTACATGGCCCCCTCAAGGATTGAACTCACAACCCTGGATTTAGCAGGCCAATGCTCAAACCACTGAGCTATCCCTCCCCTCACTACTCAGCTAAAGCTCTTTGCCTGAGCACCACCCCGGCGCCCACCCACCTTGCTAGAGTCTGGTACCAGCAGCAGATGAAGGGAACTGGAGTGACTGAAAGCATCGGAGTCAGTGTTCCAGTGGGACAAGGGTCGCGGGAGGCCTAGAACCAGGGACCCTGCAGGCTCATGCCAGAAACTCATGACCTCCCGAGCTTAAGCAACTGTTTCTATGAGCCTGTCCTGAGTTTCAGGTTATTACTAAACTTTTGCCTGGCTCCGCTCCACCTCTGCCACGGACGTCTCTGGTAACCCTGGGGCGGCTCACGTCACGTGCCATCGGGCCGGTGCCTCCGCCTTTGCGCTAGGGTGACCAGATGTGCCGATAAAATCGGGACTGTCCCCGTATTTTACCCTGTGTCCCGATCGATGTACGACCGGGACGCCAATTGTCCCGATATTCAGGTAAAGAGGCGGCAAGCTCCCCGCTCCTCTCCCTCCCAGCGCTTCCCGCTGCCTAACAGCTGTTTGGCGCGGTTTGGACTTTCCGGGAGGGAGGGGGAGGCGGCGGAGAAGAGGCGGGGACTTGGGGGATGGGGGTGGAATGGGGATAGGGTGAGAGTGGTGCAGGGGTGGGCGAACACCCACCCGGCAGAGGGGAAGTCGGCGCCGTAGGCGAGTGGCGGGGGGGGGTGAAAGGTGAGTGGCAGGTGGGGAGGGTGAAGAGGCAAGCTTTGGGTGGGGGACTGAGGAGGGACACAGCAAGCCAGCGGCGGGCTGGGGGACGAGGAAGGGCGCGGTGGCGGGGGCAGGACCTTGGGCAGAGTGGGGGTGGAGCCTGGGAGGAGCGGCGGGTGGACTGTGGGCAGGGCTAACAGCACCCCAATATGTCCCGATATTTCAGTGTTGTGATCTGGTCACCTTACTTTGCACCCAGCAGGACTGCCCCCCTCTCACCACCTTGGCACAGCCCCGAGCCACATCGTGTACAGCCGCGGGCTCTGTCTTGTCCGGTTTGCAGGTTCCAACCCACGGAGCTTTGGCCACATCCCCTGGGGAGACAACTCCACAGCCGGGCGGGTCTCGTGGTCAAGCAACTTGCGCTGAAGTTACCTCCTTTCTTAATTTCATCCCATTCCTCCCAGTTATAACGCCCCCCGCCGCCCCCCCCCCAGCGATTCCTTGGTGCTGACTACCTTCAGGGACTCCCATCGCCTCAACCCCGCGGCCCCGTCTTGGCCGCTGCTTGGCCAAGTAGCGCTCTGGATTCTTCCTCGCGAGTCCCTTCCCCCCGCCCCGGGATTGTTCCTCTTGTGCTTCTCTGCACTTCCTCCCGCTTGAGCAATACCTGTCTGGTAACGTGCTGTCCCGAACCCGGCGCCACATTCCAGGTGCAGTCACGCTACAGCTATAAAGAATTAGACCCTTCCCCTCCCGGCGCGGTGACGGGGCGACTTTGCCAAACTGCACAGAGAGGGGGCCCGGTCTCGGAGATGGGGAATCAGGGGGACCTGAATGGTACTGCTGGCTCACTCTGCTGCTAACCCGTGTGACCTTGGGCTGGTCTCTGAGCCTCGAATTCCCCCTGCCGCCTTGCGTCTGCCTGGTCTATTAAGCTTCGCCGAGTCCCTGCGCTGTCCCTGGTTGCACTATGCTCTTTGGGGCAGCGTGTGTGAAGATACAATGCCCAGCACACTGGGGTCTGGGTCTCCTAAGGGCTTCTGTGACAGAAATAATAATGGGCCCTAGAGGCCCGGTCCGTCGGCTTCAGCCGCTGAGGATCTGACTGTATACCTTTACGAGCCAGTTATATTCCATTTCACCCTGGGCACATTTTACAGGGCGATCGTAAAACATCGGAGTTCCTCATAACTGACTTTATTAGCTATTAACCAAATTGCTCAACGGCTGTTGTTATTCCCAGCGGGCCCCGGTGGCACCGCTGCGCCCCAAGGCGGCTGTCCTCCTGACCCCGCCCCCCCATTTGGGGTGGCCCCGCACGCGCCTTCGGCGGGGGCTTCCTGCTTTGCGAACGGCCAACGTGACTCTGCTAAAATACGCTCTGGAGAAACGCTTGCTCCATAAGCCGCCTGGGGGCTCCCTCAGGTACGGGCCCAGCGTTTGGTTTTGGTGTAATAAAGCAAGTATTTTTGACCCAACAGCGTAGGGGCCTCGGGAGTGGGGGCAGGGCGTTCTGCATGGGACCCACAGCTCTGGCACCGCCCCTGCGGGCAGGGAGCAACCCCCCTCCGCCTGCTATCGACACACGGCTCTGCCAAGTGATGTCGATCCTGCCCCCACGTCACACCCTGCTACTCTAGTCTTGGGCTGCCCGCACCCACGGCTGTGCCAGGGCCCCTTATCATGGCCCCCACCTTGGGGCAGGATGCAGGATTGCAGGGGGGCTTCCCTCCGGCGCCCCCTTGTGGCTGCTTCCTTGGCCCCACCGTGGCCTGTCTCTGTCTGGGTCTCCCACGGCCTGGTCCCCCAGCCAGGATATATAGAAGTTCGATCCCCTTTCGAGGTAACGAAGGCCCAGCCGTACCTCCCACTCCCAATCAATATCCAAACCAATCATTCTCCTGCCCCTGCTGGGCAACGCGGATGATCTCTGCTTCTTGGAGCTCTGCAGAGTTCCTCCCAGTCTGCTCCGTCACCAGCAGGTTTCCCCCTCGCTGCCTCCCCGCCCCGGTCCTGACCGCCTCACCCCCGGAGAGACACACCGCTCTGCCAAGGCACCTCCGTCCTGAGCTGCTCTCCCAGCTCTGCTGAGGCACCTCACTCCCTCTTCCATACCGTGGCTGGCCTTAAACCAGGGCCGCCAGCCATGCCAGACGCTGCCCAGATGTGATTAAAGACACAGGCACACTAGGGACAAGCCCCCCAGACGATCCCATGAATTACTATTTGTCATCCACCTTTGGAGAATGAAGGTCTCCTGAAGGGAAAGTCCGAAACACGTCCCCGCCGCGCTGCAGAACAACCCCCCATGCCCACCCATGCTCGTCTTGCCTTGCAAGGGACAGGCAATTTGCTACCTCATTGATCTGGCCCCGTTCAAACTCCCATTCCTTGGGATTCAGCGCCACTTACCAGAGTAAAGACAATCGCACCCAGCACGGCATATATGGCATGGAGCCACGGCACCTGAAGGAAAGACAAATACACCAGTCGGCTTTAGGGAGAAACCCACCCAGCAAGAACCTCACAACATGGAGGACACCGTTTTGGGAAAGCAGCATAGGCACAGAGACTGGCCCACAGTATCCCAGCAAGGCAGTGGCAGAGAGGGGAGGAGAACCCAGGTCGCCTAAGCCAGCACGTGATCCACCAGACCACACTAGCCACCGACATAAGAATCACAATGACCCTTTAGAAGTGGCTAGATCATACACCCCTCGGCCTTACCGTTAGAAAAGGGACCATGTGGATCAGGATTTTGGGGGCCCAACTTGAGTCCCCCAGGGCTTGCTTTCAGAGGCAGGGTCTCTCCCCTACCCTCCAGGCCTGCTAGGAGCTTGCTCGTCCCTCATCCATCCCCCCGCACCGCTGCCCCGGCAGGAGCTCACTTTCCCCCTCTGCCCCCAACCCAGGGCCGGAGGAGTTCTGTGCCCCCGACGATTATTGGGAGTGCCCCTGCTTGCCCCCCCTTTGTGCACGCCCCTGGCTGAATGGTAGACCCATGGCATCTCACACCGAGACACCACACATCAGACGCTCCTTTGGAAAACGCTGGCCTTAGTCGTGACGTGTCCTCAAGTCGTGAGCGAAAGCACTTGGCCTCCAAGAAAGAACAGGCTCCATTCAGAGGCCGGTGCTGACAGTCGCTTAAAGCAGCTGCGATCGAAGATGAATGCAGCCGTCTCCAGCCTAGAGGAACGCGCCCAGCTGCTTGGGGAGCCCTGGGGCAGCCACTAGGACCCGGTCAGAAACAGGTAAACAACTGCGGACCCAAAGTGATTAATGGAGGCTGCCAGACTCAGGGCGACGTCCTCCTTCGTCAACATTTCCCAGTGCCCGCTGGGCGCTCAGCGATGAAGAATTGCAAAATAAAAGCTCCTGGATGGAGAACAAGACGCCAAAGGCTGGGATGCCAGCATCCCCCTTCCACCCCCATTGCCATCAATCACTGTCATTAGCCACCTGTAGCAGGATGTCGGTCGGGAACAACAAACACCTTTGTGGCAGGTGAACTGCGTCGAGCGCCAGAAGCCTTCGCCGGAGCGGAAAGAGACAGAAAATGTGGCAATGGGGTGGCGGCAGGAGGGTGGCGATAATCCCTCAAGAGCTGGCCACACACATGTGACCCCCGGATATTGCTGGTTTTATTCAAACACACGGATCAGTAGACAGCGCGTTAGTGGCTAGAACAGGGGCCTAAGCATCAGGATTCCTGAGTTCTAGTCCCTGCTTTGGGAGGGGAATACAACAGAAGGGTCAGAGCCACTAATTGGGCCTCTGGACTCCTGGGTTCTGTTCCCAGAATGGAAAGAAGAGTGTGGTGCAGTGGTTAGACTGGCCATCAGGACTCCTGGCTTTCATTCCCAGCTTTGAGAAGGCAAGGTGGTTAAAGCACAGATTCATAGATTCTAGGGCTGGAAGGGACCTCGAGAGGTCATCGAGTCCAGTCCCCTCCGTGTAACTGGGAGCAAGGAAATGTGGGTTCTACACCCAGTTTTGAGAGGGCAGCACAGTGCAGTGGTTAAAGCAGCTACCGGGGAGCCCACTCCGGGGTTCTGTTCCAAGCTTTAAGAGTGGGGTGTGCTGGACTAGTTAGAGCAGCTGACTACGAGCCAGGGTTCCTGGATTCACTTCCCAGCTCGGGGAGGGGAATGTGGTGCAGTCATTAGAACAAGAGAATGGGTGTCAGGACCCCCTGTACCTTTTCCCTTCGGTGACACCAGGGCAAAGGTCAGCCTTTTCAGCCAACCCAGGAAGGAATGAATCCTTTAATTTAATTAGACCAGATCTTGTTATCGGTTACTCCAGTGTCAATCTAGGCTCGGTGCCGCTCCCAGGCAAGGCACAAAGGGCAGAGATTTGGGCCGAATGAGGAGGGTGGCTGGCGTCAATCCAAAAGGGACACGAAACACGAGAGTTGGGATTTCCAAAAAGGTCCGCACTGCCGTTGCAAGAGCGATTGCAACATATGCAGATGGACCCCAACTAACTTGAATCCAGCTAGCTTGGGGACCAGTGAGTGCAGCCACGGCTGCTCTGGGACCATGTGTATGTACTCCGCTCACCCACGCCGAAGTCTGTGCTACCAGAGCTTCACCACAATGGGTTCGCGCACTAGCTGGATTAAAGCTAGCTCAGGTATGTCGATATATGCTGCAATCACACTTCCAATTCAGTGTAGGCATACCCTAAGGGAGTTAGGCACCAAAATCCCATTGATGTTCAAGGGATTTGGGCACCTAACTCCTTTGAAAATCCCAGTCCTGATGCCCTCCAACATGGGGTTAGTTTTCGATGGGGATCTGAATCATAACCCCAGCTCTCTACTCACCACCTCTCAACATTGGACAGCCTGAAATTCTGCGCTGGGGCCATTTCGAGTGAGTGATGTTGCACTCCATATGATTTTATAAAAATATGCTAATGAGGGTGAATATAATGTAACTGGAATGTGCTTCATGCAAAAGGTCTCTTGTAAGGTATCACTACAAAGCTCATAATCCACTGAGTGTGGTCATCCTATTTATATGAATGTATCACTCTTGTATCTGAAACTAGGAATATGAAGCATAACTCTGAGGGTCTATTGTTATTATGCAAAGTGTGGGCCATTAATGGTGGTTTGGAATCTTGATGGCGCCGGTTAACCAGGACAATTGACTGTAGATCGGTCACATCCCCCATGCCCATCTTTGCCGTCTGACATCCACACATAAGGGATTCAGCTCAGAGGATTTAGGGGTGTGGGGAGGAGACCTGAACCTCCAGATATTCCAGGCAGCCACTCCCCAAAATCCCTAGGACATAATCTGGTTCAGTGCAAAACTAGGAAAATTAGCTAGATAGATGTGTCTGGGACTAGATTAGAAAACTAGATGTGTAATAATAATCTTGCTCTGCTCAGTGGTAGATCTCAAAGCACTTTACAAAGGAGGTCTGGCTCATTATCCCCATTTTACAGATGGGGAAACTGAGGCACAGAGCGGGGAAGTGACTTGCCCAAGATCACCCAGCGGGAGTAATAGAACCCAGGTCTCTTGAGACCCAGTGTAGTATGCATACCACTCGGACACATTGCTGCCCCCTGGCTAGATACAATGAATCACATTTTCCCACAGCACCTGGCTTGTCTATCACCTTCTTCAGTTCCTACGGGCAATTTCCTGAGCTTATCTGTGCCAGCACTTTAGCTTTCTCTGAATACAATCACTAAGCTGATATTGAGCTCCTGGATTTAAAAGGTTTGGCTGTTTATTCAACTCTGCCATAGCAAGGCGGGGGCGGGGGAAGGGGGGATTCCCCCCCACCAAAAGCGGTTCAAGTCGCTGCTACTCCATGACACTGGTGTAAATCCAGAGTCACTCCATGGAGTTCAGGGGGAGTTACTCAGATCCTGTGGGAAGGAGAAATGGGCGCTGCGGGACTGGACATCAGGGAGTTATTAATTATTTTCATTATTGTTATATGCATTGAAGTCACAGACCAGGACCCCACGGGGCTAGGCGCTGGACAACCGCAGAACAATAAAATAGGCCCTGCCCCACAGCGCTTCCAGTCTTACACCCAGTCAGTTTGAACCAATCAGCAACACCAATGGACAGTGGCTCTGAGCAATTCCTTCCCCAGGCCCTTTTCTGAGTGGGGAGCTGGAATGTTTCACTCTCGGCGGCTCCCCGATAGGACACCCCGGGCGACTCCCCAGTTTCCTCGCCTTTGCTTTCGCCCGCGTTTGGCAGCTGTTTCTGACCCATGGGAGGTTTGGCGGCTCAGCGGTTTGCACTTCCTGGCGGCACGATTATTAACACAATTGATTGTGACGGCTCCCCCAATCTCCAAGCCTTTGTGCCTGCTTCCGCCCACCCCCTCCCTGCGGGAGCTCTCATTCAGCAATTTATCCTCAGTGGAAACTCTACAGCGGCTGGAAAATGCTGATAAAGGGGCAAATTACGGGGAGTTCCGGCTCACGGAGAGTTTCCATTTATCACCCTGAGCTGTCATTTCGTTTATCCAGCCTTGCTGTGCCCAGATGCCCCACACTTCTCACCTACTTATGAGCGTCTATGGGGATGTGTCCACTTATGGGTAGCTATAGGTAGCAACAGTGACATACATACTGATAGGTGCCGACTTACTAAGATCCTGGGGGTACTCGACTCCTCCTCCGCCCCAGACCCCGCCCCCACTCCACCCCTTCCTCCAAGCCCCCACCTTACCCTGCCTCCCACTCTGCCCCAGGCCCCGCCCCCACTCCACACCATCCTCCAAGCCCCCACCTCGCCCCGCCTCTTCCCGCCCCCTGCTCTGCCCAGGCCCTGCCCGCACTCCAGCCCTTCCACCAAGCCCCCACTTTGCCCTGCCTCTTCCCACCCCCACTCTGCCCCAGGCCCCGCCCCCACTCCACACCATCCTCCAAGCCCCCACCTCGCCCTGCCTCTTCCCGCCCCCTCCTCTGCCCAGGCCCCGCCCCCACTCCAGCCCTTCCACCAAGCCCCCACCTCGCCCCGCCTCCCACTCTGCCCCAGGCCCCGCCCCCACTCCACACCATCCTCCAAGCCCCCACCTCGCCCCGCCAGCTCTTCCCACCCCCGGTTTTCCCCAGGCCCCACCCCCACTCCACCCCTTCCTCCAAGCCCCCACCTCGCCCCGCCTCCCACTCTGCCCCAGGCCCCGCCCCCACTCCACCCCTTCCACCAAGCCCCCACCTCGCCCTGCCTCTTCCCACCCCCACTCTGCCCCAGGCCCCGCCCCCACTCCACACCATCCTCCAAGCCCCCACCTCGCCCTGCCTCTTCCCGCCCCCTCCCCCCTGTGCCTCCTGCATGCCGCGGAACAGCTGATCACAGTGGGCAGAAGGCGTTGGAAGGGAGGCGGGGGAGCCGTTCGGCGGGGACGCCAGTGGGCAGGGGGAGGCGCTGACCCATGGGGCTGCCAGTGGGTGCTGAGCACCCATGATTTTTTTCTGTGGGTGCTCCAGCCCCGGAGCACACACAGCGTCGGCGCCCATGCACACACTGATGGGTAGCTCAGATCACATACGTACCCCCGGAGTCACTCCGATCTGGGTTACGTTGGTGTCAATCCAGTGTGACGCCATTGGATTGACACGGCTGTACCTGAGATCAGAACCTGCTGACTCCAGCGGGAAATGCATCCAAATTATTGCAAGGGATGAGCTTAGCCCAGGGTTTGGAAGGACAAGGAAGCAGCCAAAGCGGGGAGGGAGGTCCTTACCCACCTTTAAACCCCGGGCCCAAATAAGAGAGGTTGCCCCTCCCAATTAGGAATCAGGCTGCATCGCGGTTTGCACCACGGGCCATCCCCATCTGCCCCTGAACCGCAAGAACATCCTCCCTGCAGAGGAGGCGCCATGGGGGCGGCCTGGGATCCGCAGCGAGAAGAGGTCACTTACGTATCGGAAGGGGAGGAGAATGGCCAGGATGATCCCGCTGAAGAGCAGCACCATGAGCATGACGAAGAGGACGCCCTGGCAGGAGGTGAAGTCAAACTGTGGAGGTAAGAAAGGGGCCGTCGGTTTTATTGGCTCGGCGCGCCGGTGGTGGGCCAGGCGCACGCGGATACGGTGGGACTCAGGGATGAGGCGCTGGCTCCTTCATGGCCCTTGCCCAGACACTCACCCAGCATCACACATGTCGCCCTGTCAGTCACTAGCCCACATAGACCCCAAACCCTGTATCCAGCACCCATCAGACCCCACCTAGACCCCAAACCCCATACCCAGCACCCATCAGACCCCGCCTAGATCCCAAACCACATACCCAGCACCCATCAGACCCCACCTATACCCCAAAACCCATACCCGACACCCATCAGACCCCGCCTAGATCCCAAACCACATACCCAGCACCCATCAGACCCCACCTATACCCCAAAACCCATACCCGGCACCCATCAGACCCCACCTAGATCCCAAACCCCATACCCAGCACCCATCAGACCCCACCTAGACCCCAAGCCCCATACCCAGCACCCATCAGACCCCGCCTGGATCCCAAACCACATACCCAGCACCCATCAGACCCCACCTATACCCCAAAACCCATACCCCGCACTCATCAGACCCCACCTAGACCCCAAACCTCCTACCCAGCACCCATCAGCCCCCACCTACACCCCAAACCCCATACCCAGCACCCATCAGACCCTGACTAGACCCCAAATCCCCTACCCAGCACCCATCAGACCCCGCCTAGACCCCAAACCCTCTGCCCAGCACCCATCAGACCCTACCTACACCCCAAACCCTGTACCCAGCACCCATCAGACCCCAACTATACACAGCACCCTTCACACCACACCTTTATCCCAAACCCTCTACCCCAGCACTCGTCCTACCCCAAATCCTGTACCCTTAACCTTATAGTCCAGGCCTCAACATACCCCACCTACACCCCAGATCCCATAGCCTAGCACCCATAACACTCTGGACCTTATAACTCCAAATCCTATAATTATTATACAGTTTATTCCCCACCTATATCCAATCCATATACACCTCAGCATTGTCATCCCTCTGCACCCCAAATCCAAGACCCCCCAGGACCCATACAGCACCCATACTACAACCCCCATCCCTGTCAGACATTCCCTCCCCTACATCCCCCCACCCCACCCCCCGGCTTTAGCTGCTTTCCCAAATCCATACTTCCTGGCCAAACCATTTGCTGCATGAGAGTCAGCTCCTCTTTCCCTACCGAGATCTCCCTCCCCGCGCTGAGATGCATCCCCTGCCCAACAGGCTGCGATAGTCTCACCTTGGTCTGGAAGCTGAAGATGGTGACGGAAAGACACACCAAGGCTGTGATCCCCAGGCACAGGAGAACCGACGTGGTGTTGTAATAGCTGCAAAAGGAACACGGAACCCACATTTCTAATTAGATCCCACAAATGGATGGAAGGAGAGAGAGACAATTAGGAGCTCCAGGGGCGGGCATCAGGGTTTGAGATTACCCTGCACTTCCCATAGACAGTCGGGGTTCCTGGCTAGATATGTATGGAAAAGCCTGAGAAATGACTGATGTGTAGATTCTCCTTCTGCGATAGAGGGAAGAAAACGTCTGGCATGGCCAGCCTTGAGCCTGCAGTTTGCTTCCCTCTATCCCGCTTTGGCCAGCAGGAGCCTGGATCTGTTAATATTCCTTCTGGGCTTTGCACTAAGAGAGGTGGGGCTGCCCCATAGACACTACCCAGCGGCTGGGAGAGGATGGGAATGGCAGATCCCTGAGCCACCCCACAGCCAGCAGTCCTGCCCCGCTCCCGACAGCACCCTCTGCTTGGAAATGCCGCGACAGGCGTGGCAGCGGACTCCCCAAAAGCCACGACGCGTGGTGGCGGGCGGGCTCTCTCTGGGGCTGGAGTTGGTCTGAGCTTCCCCACAGCCAGCTGGTGGCAGAACACATGGGGTTCACACCAGCCTCCACCGGAGGGGGCAGCTGGTGTCAAAGGAAGGGTCAGGTTTTGCTTGGCTATTTTAGCAGCTCAGAAAGGCGCAAGGGGGCCGGTGTCGCTCAGATAATCCTAACGTGGGAAGCCAAGGAAGGGGGCTGCAGGGAAGAGCTGGGACGTGGAGCCGAACTAAGGAAAAGAAATCTGATGCCCAACGGATTGACCTACCTGGAGAGCATTCCAGTGAGATAGGACATGGAGAGAGTCTTGGGGGTGGGGGGGGGTGGGAGAGAAAGAGAAACCGTTAGTACTGGGGTATGCACTTAGTTACTCCACGAATAATTACTCAGAGCTGTCCCATAATTGTCCTTCGTGGAGGCAGGGGGGTGAAGGCAGAATGGTCGTCTTGCAGGAGGCTTTCCAGTTCCCTTGGCCACTAAGGAAGTAGGCTTCATCCAGGCCTATACCAGCGGTGAGGCTACATGTAGGGTGGCCGCGGGCCTGGTTTTCAACCGGAAAGTCAGGTTGAAAAGCGGACCTGACAGTGTCCGGTCAGATCAACTGACCGGACACCCAAAGTCCGGTCACTGCGAGCGGGAGAGGTGGAGAGGCGCCGGTCTTCACCCGCTCCAGCCCCTATTCAGCTGGGGCTGCCTCTTGCCTTTATTGGGTGGCTGCAGCTCCCAACCCCGACTCTGTAGGCTACCCTCCTGACCCAGGAAGGGGTGGGTGGGAAGGGAAAAATAGCGAGTGACTGGGGGAGGGGGGAAGAGGAGTGGACGGGGGTGGGGCCTCAGGGGAAGAGGCAGGGCAGGGGCGGGGGCTCAGTGGAAGAGGTGGGGCAAGGGCAGGGCTTTGGGAGGAAGAGGCGGGGCAGGGGTGGGGCCTCAGGGGAAGAGGCGGGGCAGGGGCGGGGGCTCAGTGGAAGAGGTGGAGCAGGGGCGGGGCTTTGGGAGGAAGAGGCGGGGCAGGGGTGGGGCCTCAGGAGGAAGAGGCGGGGCAAGGGAGGTTCTGGCATGCTTGCTAGAGTGTCCAGTTTTTAAATATTACTATGTTGGCAACCCTAGCTACGTGGACCACTTAGGAGTCACAGAGGGGCAGCTGAAGCTATTCTGACCCATCGACTGGAGTTGGCGGCGCTGGAGTTGGTGGGGCGGTGCTGCAATCCTACAGGCTGGGAACCAAGATGAAACCGACGTTCCCGAATCCGGCCCAATTTTGCTCCGCCTCCGCCCCTCAGTTACTGCGGCGCTGGCGAGCTGCGTTCGCTTCCTACGGACAGCTGCTCGGCTCCAGCCAGAGACAGGCAACCCATTTATTGTAGACGTCTTTCAATTCCTCCAGCTGTGGCACCCAGCGTGATCAAGGAGGCAGTGAAACCTCTTTAACAGGTGCCCCAATGGAGGCTGTTTCTGGATGACGGGTGCTAACCTTCAAAGGGTAACGCCCACAAGAGGGGTTTAAAAGGGCACATTCCAACGCGTGGGGCTAAGAATGATGCTTCCATAGTTCCATATTGCTGCATGGGACCCGGATACCCCTCTGCCCCACTGGGCCTGCCTCCTCCATTTTTTTTTTACAGAGCCCCCCGTCATCTCAATTATCTAGCTCTAGTTCCACCAGCAGGGATTGGGCTTAAGGTAGCAATTACTGGACCAATCTCTACGGCCTGTGTTAACGAGATGATCATAATGGTCCCTTCTGGACTCCTTAACCTCTATAAAATTGACGACACTCCAAAGGGCAGGTCAGTCACTGTGCAGATACGTTACTTACAAAGATACTCAAGAGGATCAGGTTCCATGGAAAGTACCTCCTGCAAGTGACGTGAAAAAGAGTCAGTCAGCAACACTATCCAAAGAGCAGCGTGGTTTGAAGGCATTGCAGAATGTGTTGCATAATGGGAATTACATAATTAATTATCTGCGCAGCACATGCCGGTGAGGCAACGCGACGTTAATTCGGCTGGGTAGCTATAGCGCTGTGCCCAGGGGACATCTACATTGCGACACAAATGGATCCGCTATATTACAGCGAAGCAACCAGGAATCTCCAGCTCTGGGACAAGACGGCAACGTTTTTGCCGTATAATAATAAACAGTATCTGCGGCTGTGCATCGCCGAGATACAACAGCATCACCTCTGCTATTACAGTTACAATACAACCTGGACTTTTCCTACCTAGTTGCAATGCTGATGCAGCAACTGCTCCGTGCACCAACACACAACTGCTTGGTGCACCAGTACACAACCGCTCCGTGCACCAACACACAACCGCTCGGTGCACCAACACACAACCGCTCCATGCACCAACACACAACCGCTCCATACAACAACACACAACCACTTGGTGCACCAACATACAACTGCTTGGTGCACCAGTACACAACCGCTCAGTGCACCAACACACAACCGCTCCATGCACCAACACACAACTGCTCCATGCAACAACACACAACCGCTCGGTGCACCAACACACAACTGCTCCATGCACCAACACACAACCACTTGGTGCACCAACACACAACCGCTCCATGCACCAACACACAACCGCTTGGTGCACCAACACACAACTGCTCCGTGCACCAATGCACAACTGCATCATGTCTGCTGCCTAGGAGTACATGCCCCCATGAATCTCTGGCAAGGAGACATAACTGCATTACTTCTGCTATAGCACAGCACTGATGAATTCAACCCCTCTGCTACAGACAATGCAGCATCTGGGCTGCATCTGCTCAGAGATGCAACTTCGGTATGTATAGCTTGTGCTACAGCCCATGAGTCAGGATTGGAACATACGGGATTTGAGCCGTGATAGGAAAGCACTAGTACATTGGGTTGTTTAAAGCAGAAGGAATTATTTTACCTGGGTCCGGAGCAGCAAGCCAGGATCAAGTATGTCACAAAGAACACGGCACTGTGAGAAAGAAAAGAGAGACAAAGGATGGGTGATGGAGGAAGAACCTGGGGCTGAATGCGGTTGACGTGGGAGAGGGAGCACTCTCGGGCTTGATTGTTCCTGCTGCGTTTTGCTGCTGACGCACCAGGGTGCTGTACAGCCGAACTCCCTTAGAACACCCTGGGAAATGGCTTTGCCATCCAGATCCAGATTGGAGACAGGAGGGGGGTGTAAGACAGATTCTTAGGGTACGTCTACACTGCAAAAAGAGCAGTGCGTTTCAGAGCCCCAGGTCAGCTGACTCAACTCGTGCTATGGGGCTAAACATAGCAGTGTGAACATTCCTGCTTGGGCTGGAGCCCGGGCTCTGAAACCCAGCAAGAGGGGTGTGAAACCCGGCAAGAGGGGTGGGTCTCAGAGTCCAGGCTCCAGCCTGAGCCCGAATGTCTATATTGCTATTCTAGTCCTGGAGGGCGAGCCTGAGTCAGTTGACTTGGGCTCCAAGACTCAGCACCGGAGGGTTTGGGTTTTTTTGCAGTGTAGATGTATCTTACGGTACTGTATGCCACCTATTGCCCTAGTGTCCAAGTGCAACACTCCTGTGAGGCAGGACAGTGCTATAAACCCCCCATTTTACAGAAGGGGAACTGGGACTCAGAGGGAGGAAGGCCCAGCTCCTCAAAGGTATATTTGGGCACCTAGAGTTCGGCACTTAAATACCTTTGAGGATCTAGGCCTGTGTGACGTGCTGAAGGTCACACAGGAAGTCTGTAGCAGGCCAAGAACTCAGCCCCAGGTCTCCTGAATCCCAGGTTAGTGCCCCAACCGCCAGACTCTCCTTCCTTTACAATAATACATAAATAAGTAATAATAACAAATTCAACAGGAAAAGGAATCTGAGGGGAGACTACCCCACACAGCCCCAAACCTATTAAACTGGTCCACAAACCAAGCAGCCAAATTGCCAGAGTCGACCATCTCCAGAGAGTCGACCATCTCCAGAGTCGACCACCTCCAGAGAGTTGACCATCTCCAGAGTCGACCACCTCCAGAGAGTTGACCATCTCCAGAGTCGACCACCTCCAAAGAGTTGACCACCTCCAGAGTCGACCACCTCCAGAGAGTTGATCATCTCCAGAGAGTTGACCACCTCCAGAGTCGACCACCTCCAGAGTCGACCACCTCCAGAGAGTTGACCATCTCCAGAGTCGACCACCTCCAGAGAGTTGATCATCTCCAGAGAGTTGACCATCTCCAGAGTCGACCACCTCCAGAGAGTTGATCATCTCCAGAGAGTTGACCATCTCCAGAGTCGACCACCTCCAGAGAGTTGACCATCTCCAGAGTCAACCACCTCCAGAGAGTTGATCATCTCCAGAGAGTTGACCATCTCCAGAGTCGACCACCTCCAGAGAGTTGACCATATCCAGAGTTGACCATCTCCAGAGAGTTGACCATCTCCAGAGTCGACCACCTCCAGAGAGTTGACCATCTCCAGAGTCGACCACCTCCAGAGAGGTGACTATCTACAGAGTTGAGAGCTCCAGAGAGTTGACCATCTCCCAGCAATGAAGGGATCCTCCATCTCACCCCAGAGCATCACACGGCCCTGTGTTTTTCCACAGGG
>JAVFKX010000221.1:0-36964 GCA_033296515.1 Macrochelys suwanniensis | reverse complement strand
AATGAAGTGAAGTCTGCATGAGTCTGCACACATCGTGAAAGAAAACCAGAGGCAGAAGTCAGATTTGCATCTTCAAAAAAAAAGGGAAGGGGGAGATTTGGTCTCGGCCCTTTAAAAAAAATCTACCTCCTTAAAGAACAGTGGTTTTTATTATTATTATTAATTATAATTATTATTTTATTTTTGTAAGGGGCTGCAACTAAAATTGGGGTCCAGTCAGCCTTGTTGTATTCCTTTAAAGCTATTTTGTTAATTTTTTCTATATTTTAGTTGTTCTTTCAACCCTATCACTGAGTGGCAAAGAAATGTATGCATGTGTGAGGTAAATGTAGGAAACATCAAATCAAATTGATTTTAAGTGCTGTGGTAGTAGTATATATATACAGACCTGGGCGGCACGTGAACAGTCCATTCGGGGAGGCTAGCCCCCAGCCCTGCCCCATTTGCCCGAGGTCCCGCCCCTTCTGCTCCCTGCCAGAGCCCCGCACTGTGGCTGCCCCATGGTTGGCCCCAGCCTTGGAGCACCAAGCAGGCGGGCAGCGAAGCCCCAGCCTCGGAGCACCAGGCGGGTGGGTGGTGTGGGCCGCAGCCCCAGTGCCAGCCCCAGCCCGGGCCAAACACACGGCAAGGGGAAGGAAGAGCCACAGAACGGGAAGCAGGAGGGTGCCTGGGGTCAGAGTGTGGGCAGGGCAATGCCTGGCTGTTTGGGAAGGCTCAGCCTTCCCCAGCCTTTGATGCCCACCGCCCATGTATATAGAGGCTATATAGAAATCTACCAGATACTCTATATCAGTGATAATCAGACCTCAGTAGTTCAGGAGCCAAATTAGCTATCAACATTACCCGACAGAGCCACAATAGTGTGAATTCATTATTTCATTTGCTATTTTTTAATATCTCATAGCAAAATGACTGATCGAGTATTCTACAATTGGTTAATAACATAGTAAAAGCATCCTGATTGGTTAATAATTAAATCACACAATGTATTAATATAATGTGCTGCAAAGCACCACAGGAGACATGTTAAAGAGGCAATTGCAGCTCCTGAGCCTCAGTCTAAGTATCACTGCTCTCTATGCATCTAGACACATCATATACAGTAGCTATAACTAGGCAAAGATATATAGTTCCAGGGATGTTTGTGTGTGTGTGCGTGCAAAAAATATGCACGACATAGGTGACAGACAGTGACCCTTTTTTCAGACCAATGCTCATATTTTAAATCTGATACCTTCTAATGATGCAAGTGGCTAGGATAATCTATTTAGGACATTCTGGGGTTGGTTGTTTTTTTTAAGTCAGCTTTAAAGTTGAATGTCTAACATGCAACAACCCATTCAGCTTCCTACAGAAAATAAAATCAAAGTTTCCAGCTGACCACACAGGCACAGCTAATATTAAGGGAAAAGGTGAATCCAACATGACATGTACTTTTTTCTTAGGGTTGCTGTGAAGCCTGAGGGGGTCAGAAGGACAGACCAAAATCCTTAATAAACCTGTAAACTGAAAAAAAAAGCAATATCTGCCCATGGAGAGAGAGGGTCTGATCAGACTGACACATCCTAACTAGTGTTTAGGTATATTTCCAAAACCACTGTTCTTTGAATTTCTAAGTAAATTTCAAATTTCTTCACTTGATCAGTTTAGTATTTTGTTCTTGTCCAACTGTCTTGTCAAAAAACATTACCATAGTCTAAAAACTTTAAGTTCACAGGAGCAGTGGGAGAAGCTGAAAGAGCATGTATTAAAAAGGACATTTATGATCTTCATTTTAAAAGAGATTCTACTTTTATGACTAGGGGTACAGAGGTCTGCGCCCTCAAAATTTACCCCGCCTCTCAAGGCTTGGGATAGGAAAGTGTGCTGAATAATTCCTCCCTTATCAATTACTAGTGAAGTGTAAAGTAAATCTGCTGCCGTTCAATAAAATCCTTCCATGAAATCACAAGTCTCTCAGTTACTGTTTCTGTCTCAGTGGCGTTGAGTATTCCAGGTCACTGCACAGGTTAAGTGAACAACCTCACAAATGCAGAAATAACACAAACCGTGATTGTTCCAATTTCCTCACAGCAGCGCGTTAAAGAAGAGCGTAATCAAACCTGCCGTCTCCCTATCCTGACCTGCCCCTCCTTTTTTATTTACTTTTTGGCATTGTATTGCCTCTTTTATACAACCAACTCTCCCACAACCATACATCCCCTAGTCAACCTGTTTTCTTAGACACAGCGTTTCTATTCTTCTCTAGCATTCATTTTCAGAAGACCCCTCATCTCAGAGCTTGTCGAGGTTTACTCTTTTCAGAGGAATGAAAGTCACTTTTCATTTTTGGTAGAAGATATTCTAAAGAAGTTTTCTCCGACGACTGATTCGTCAAGTTCTGACATTTGATGTGTTATTTTTTTGCACTAATGTAGTTCATTAACCCTGCATAACTGCCAATTAAGAGATTCTCTCGTTGAGAAGCAACATCCTCTCTCTGAAACCCATTTAATTACCGAAAAATGAATAGCTTAAATATAACACCCTCCTCTCCTGTTAGTTCAGCTGTGGTGAATTTTACATACTCTTACTATTTTTGGCCTCTGGTAGCAATGAAAAGTAAGGTTGGAAAAAATACCCTATTTTTTCAAAAGATATTTTCCCTGTAATGTTACTCTGAATGAGCTAAATCCTGAAGGACTTACTCACATGGGGACTGTGCCCTTCCAGATCTACAAGCAGCGGGGAACTCCCTGTGCCTTTCTATCTATCTTTGGTACTTCCTTGACCCACATTATCATGGTATCTGAGCATCTCACAATCTAATGTATTTATCCTCACAACACCCTTCTAAGGTAGGGAAGTGTTGTTATCCCTATTTTACAAATAGAGAACTGAGGCACTGAGGGATTAAGGGTATATCTACACAGCAGTTGGGACTGTAACTCCCAGCTCAGATAGACATATATTGGGTCATAGTCTCATCTGATGTAAACTGGCATTGTTACATTGCTCCTCTGTATCTTTGCTTCTCTTTCTGTTAAAACCCTATCAGCAGTAAGGCATGGCATTCATATATCTCTACAGAAAGAGAAAGGACAAGCATTTAATTGTCATCAAGAGGTGAGTGGAGAAATTAAAACTCGTATTTGGTGTCCTGAACTCTGGGATGAGCTGTACAAAGATCAATAGTTATCAAAATGCATTCTCTAAAGAGAATTTAATTTAAATGTATTTATTCATAGGCATTGCCACTCATTACCGTATTCTCTCATTGTATGAGAAGATACAAGGGATGCATAATATAAACTGTTCAGCAATTTAATAAACAATATAAAATGGATTTTCCCCCTTTGCTTAAGGAACAAAAATTACACTCCCCATCATTCCTCTGGCTGCTTATTTCTATTACATACTTCCCAATATTCTGCATCTCACCCCTATGCTCGCCTTCCTCTGAAACTCTCCTTCCTTGCTGTTCCATCAGTCCGGGGCTACGGGACACTCAAAGTGATGTCTGGTCAGCATGGTCTCACTTAGAGATAAAGCAAATGAACTGCTCAACCATGTTTAGTATGCATCCCATCAGAGAGTCCTACGATAGTTCCTGAACTCGGGTTTCCTACAGAGCAATGCAACACGGAAATCACCAGGTGGCTCTATTATGTAGCAGTCATTAGTGAAAAACCCCAGCCACACAAGGCCTGGCTTTCATGTTTTGTAACGTTGCTTGATTACTTGAATAAAAGATGCCCTACTCTCCCTGGAGACTGCTCACTGTGACTTATACCCTGGTGGGGACAATAGAAATTAATTGAAGACACTGTTAACCTCTGAAGGATGTGGGAAAGCCCAGCTGAGGACATACAGAGAAGCAGATGACAGTGAAGACTAATTGTTTAGAGAAAGATTCCCTGAGGTTATTTGAAAATGGACTCTCATTTCAGGAAATTCATATACATCTTTACTGTCTTCAAGATACTCAAGTTCAGATGAGGGCCAGATTCTGACTTGAACAGAGTTCACACTGGAGTAACTGAGATCAGAACAGACACTAAACACATGCTTAAGATGAGCCCCATCTCAAAAAGACTGCACCTGTACAAAGACTACTTGCCAATTAGTAATCTACTGATGAACTGAGGTAGTGTGCCCTAGTGGCTAGAGCAGTGGACTGGGATTCAAGAGACCTGGGTTTTAGACCTTGCTCTGCTACTGGCCTGCTGAGTGACCCAGGGCAAGTCACTTCAATGTTCAGTGCCTCAGTTTCCCCAACAATAAAATGAAGATACAACAATAGTGACCTCCTTTGTAACGTGCTTTCAGCTTTACCGATGAAAAGTGCTATATAAAAATCTAAGTATCACTACTACTATTATTAAAGTGGTTTTATTTTTAATTTTACTCGGTTAATTAGGTTTTAAACATTTCACTAATTGCTACTGAAGAAGACAGGGGTTCTCATTGTAAAATGTCAGTCATGTAACTGTCCAAAGCTGCCCAAGAGATCCTCCCCTGCATTTTAAAAATTATTTCTCTCAACCCTCACCACCAGCCATATAAAGGGCTAAATTTTCAAACAAATAAACTATTTTGTGGATCCAACCTGTATCTGCAATATTTGCAGTCACAACTGAATTGCAGGCACATATCTGAGTATATGTGGGTCTAACTACCTAACTGTGAATGCAAATCAGGTAGCTAGAATCAAAAGTAATCAGATTTTGCATTCAAAGGTTGTTTTGGGGTTGCAGAAACACATGCATAAATTTTGCAGGTAGAAAAATGTGTAGGTACAAAACTACCTCAGCCTTAGGACATGATCATAAACAGAGTTACGCACATGCTTAACTTTATGCACTGCGAGTACTTCCACTGAGATCATGGAACTAGTACAGTGAGTAAAGTTAAGCATGTGCATAAATCGTTGCAGATTGGGTTCTGTGATATTGATATTATTGTTGTAGGGGGAAAGTACCTTACAGTTACTGCCTTCTGACAGAGAGAAGAACGCACAATTGCATAGCATCTTATACTAGGAAGGGGACAATTGTCACGCTTGTAACTCAAGGAGTTCTCTCAGGGGGAGAGTGTTTGTATACTTACATATTAAAACTTTTTAAAGACCACCATAATACTCAAGGATAATAAACTACGGCTGGATATTTTTAAAATATATTGCACCTCAATGGCATGCACTAACAAGGTAAGCCAATTTCCCACCAATCGGTAGGCATGGTTATTTAATGCAAAAGCCACTATATTTATTCTAAATATAAAAGAATCCTCTAAGGACCAGCGACTAAATTCTTTTGCCTTCAGTCAAAGATCTACCTTAGTTCCTAGTGAGTTTGTGCACATCACAAAGCCACCACACAGTTCAGGATGATGACAGTCTAAGAAGAAGTTTTCAGCAACGGAATACCAGGAAGACTGTAATTCTAAAGTGAGGTGCTTTCGCCAAGTGACATGGGCAAAATTATGACTGTAGCCAGACTGATTAGTCTAATACTATACATATACACTTAACAAATGCATCCTATATTTAACAAGAAAAACCATCATGTAGTTACAATTCCCACCTTCTTTATGTTAAGAGATGATTACCAGAGCTAAAAATAGAAAAAATTGTTCCACTGAAAGACAGGAAACCAGTTGAGTTACTCTGGATTTACACTGGTATAACTGAGATCAGTATCTGGCCCTAGATTTATAAATATAAATAACTAATTTTCTCTGATATTAAAGTGACATATAAATTGCTTAGTGTATAATAATATCCTCAATTTGATTTTTAGCTGAGCGGACTATATTTTTCAATTTCCTTTTGGCATTAAGTGGTTTATTATAAATTGACATGGTTAGATCTCAGAAAATTTCATTTTCACATTTTGATTTGCTTTCTTAATACAATCTTTTTTACAGAGATGTCTTCATGTGACATATTAGAAAAGTTTCCTTTTAAAAGAATTTTTAAATGAAAGATCAAGAGCTTTATTTTCAGAGTCCAGTCTCCACTTGGGCATATGCACTTTTATAAATGTACACAGGCATGTGTATTCGCTTCCACGTGGAGATAACAGAACTTGCACACTATAAATGCAAGTGTTAATGCAACAAAGTGCAGGCACAAGTGTGCAAGTGAGCAAAATAAAACAACTGATAGTAAACTTTAAATAAATAGTTTAACATCTATGCAACGTTGAATTTGTTTCACCATGACATTTGTGCAGGTATTAAACAATTAAAAGTTCACACAGCATTAGCAATTTTTACTATGCGTATGCACGTGTTTTGCTCCTGAAATCTGTGTATGAAAGAATGCATGTCCAGTGGATAGCTGTCAATGGATACAGGACATTCTCATCCTCCTGAACCTCTCTGCAGTGTTTGACACTGTTGATCATGAGATACTGCTGTCTCGGCTGGGAGAGATGGCAGAAGTCCAGAGTAATGTACTAAAATTGTCTGATTCCTTCCTGAAGTGATGCACCCAAAGAGTAGTAATAGGAAACTGCACTGCCAGCACTAAACCAATGTGGGCTGCGGGAAGTGGTGCAGGCCGAGGGATGACCGCCGCTTCCCACATCCTCCATTGGCCTGGAGCGGCAAACCAGGCAAAAGCCAGTGGGAGCTGCGATCGGCTGAACCTGAGGAGTACGAAATTTATTTCAGCTACTGAACTAGTCTTATACAAACTACCCCCCTACTGCAATCTTCTTCTTATAGTTTTTTGATACTAGAATTCACTCTCTAACAGGGACAGTCTCCCAGAATAAATGTAATAATGTATAAATGAAAATATTTTGTTGGAACTAGAAATTATGGTACATCCTATTAACAAAGGAGTGTGTGTGGGGGGGCAGCTTTAAAACATTATCTTTGATTAAATCAAATCAATTGCTTTGTCCTTTTTAAAATGCTAACAGAATTTCCAGAGAACACAATGGATGGATGTATCCACACAAACTATGCAAGCATAAATGTAAATAAAATAACTTTATACACATTATAGGAGGTTAGAAAGGGGAAAAAAGCATGTATAATGAACCAGATCTAGCTGGACAGCAACCACAAGTAACTCCATGCTGCCTTTGTGTCTAGTTCTTTTGAATTGTTATTTTGTGTGTTCTGCTCATAAAACAGTCATGGGAAATATATACCACATTTCTGCTGTGGAAGAGCACAGCATTGCTTACTGAAACCTCTTAGGGAAACAATAAAAAAAAAACCTATTTAAATTATGCAGCAGAAAGATAAAATGTGTTGGATTGGAGTCAGCCACAGCAATTTATGGGTTCGGAAGACTTAAAAGTAAACTTTTGTTTAGTCTGTGGCTTAACAGCAACGAGTTAAATGTACACACAGCCAAAAATAATCCTAACAAAAATTTCCCCAAAGCAATCCATTTTAAGAACCATTACTTTAACTTACGCCACAAAACTCATACATTTTTACCCAGGGGACTCAGCCATGTTGGCATTGACAAAGGATGCCAATGCCACTTAAACAGCTTTTACAGCAAAATCATGGTTCCCTGGAAAGCGTGCAAGAATACACAGAAAAAAAGTAAAAAAAGAAAGAAAAAAAATCAAATTAATTCAGAGTTATCGTTTTTCAGAGGAGGAGAGAGAAATTTAAAGAAGTGGGTGAAGGAAGGAGTAGGGTTGCCAACCCTCCAGGATTGACCTGGAGTCTCCTGGAACTGGAATCAATCTCCCAGTGACTACTGAAAGCAATCTGGAAGACTTTAATGGGATATTTAAAGAAAATGACATTATGTCATGTTGGAAAAAAAGATTTCCCAAAATAGCTTCAGTTAGAGTTGGCAACCTTAGGAAGGAGGCAAAGGTCAATATTAGGAAAGCAGTTGTGTGGATCATGGAATAAGATACATTCCTCGTTCTTTTTCAATTGTAGAAATGATTATATCTCCCCCGTGGATAACCAGTCTTTAGACACTAAACAGCACGAGGCCTCAGTTCATCAAAGTACTTAAGCATGTGCTTAAATCCATCCCCACTGAGCAAAGCATTTAAGTATTTGGGTAAGTGCCATTAAAGTCAATGGGACTTAAGAATATGCTTCAGCACTTTGCTGAATAGGAATAGTTTGCCACATGAGGGCATTGAGAAGCAGGATAATGAAGTCTGCTTGTCATCTTTCATTTCTGTCATTCTCCCTCGGTATGCACCTGGTCTGGAAGGTGCTGGTCACTTCCTGGGATGTTCTAAGAATTCTTGGTTCCCATGAAAATCAATGGGAGATGAAGGTGCCCCGTGCCCTGTAAGGGTCATGTTTTGTCTGGTTGTCTGCACCAAAGTGCATCAGGATAGGATTTTCAGGATTCCATTATTGTTTCAGCCATATCGCTGTGCCTCATAAGCTGTAACCTATTATCTCTCTTGTCCCAGGATGCCAATGAAAATGAGATGCTCTGTCTCAGAAGGAAGAAAATAAAGGAGAAGCAAATGTGTTTACATCTAAAGCCCCTTGTATCAGGCACAATAGGCACAAAAGGCCATTTCAGGGCATCCATACAGTCTTGGTGCCACTATGAATGAGAGTAATTGATGGGGAAATGCTAAAGCCCAACAAAAAGGGAAGGATGTTGATTTTATACCCAACGCAGTTAGCACAAATTCAAGACTGGGGGTGGGGAAGTTTGTTATTTCATTACCACTTAACACTATGGTATCTCTCTCTCAATGGGAAAAATACTTTTTTAAAAAAAGAGAAATTCAATACATCATGGAATATTTTGAAGGCTGTAAAAGAACCTTGTTCTCCTGAGTTGATGCAGTGGAATTAGATAGGCAAGATTCAGGGTGTATCAGAAAGGTTTTCAGGAGATGATAAATAAATAAATAAAATCAGCCACCTGAACTGCCAAGAGATACCACAGCCGCTCTTTGCTATAAATCAAATGAATTTGAGTCTTCAGATATTTTTATTTTAATAACTTTGCCAGCAGTGTCTTCTTTTGAAATTAATATATCTGCTCTAGTCGTTTCAGTTTTCCTTGTAAAATAATGACAGCTAATAGGAAAGCACTGTCATGTATTCTGACTAAAGGTAATGTATATGACAGCTGTGTGATCATTAGAAGAAAGGTATTTCCAAAAGACAAAAAGAATAATTAAAATGAGCCTGCAGACCTAGCCTTGGATTTAAATGTTTAAATGTTTTAATTTGAAAGAACAATGGCTTCTTGATGCAACTTCACAACCAGTACTGACAGCCTGCCATTTATTAATCACTGTTAAATAACAGTAGTGCCGGTTTCAACACTAAAGAGTAGATTATGTCTGAGGATCTTTAAAATAGCAGTGAAGTTTCAAAGCTGGTGTATCAAATGAATGAAGTTTTCAAGGGAACCTTTTGAAATATTGACTCTAGAGACAAAGCATCTTTGGAAATGCAACTAATATGACAAATGTGGCAAGTGCGTATCATATTTTTTTGTCTAATTCTCTTGTCTGAAGTGTGGCCTTTCATGTGTCTCAGAATAATTAGCTGACCTAGGTGTGTCTCTGAAAATAACCAGTGGACCACAATGACGAATGCCTCCTCATCAGTTGACCTGATTAACCAAAGTAAATTTTCAGCTATTTAATAAATTTCCCAGTCAGCAATCACAGTGTAATTCCTCTTTCTCCCAAAAGCAGTATGTATCGTTATTTAAGGGAACACCGATGAATCAGTCGGTACATTATATCTATAAATTTCTGGGAAAATGAAGATAGCAAGGCATACAGTTGGATTATCACAGTGTACTCAGTACTCAGGGTTTAAGCCAATGTCTGACTTTTAGGGGTTAGAAAGACACCTGCATGGGGAACGGATTGTCTAGAGGTTCTGGGCCCTTCCTCTGAAGCATTCGGTGGTGGCCACTGTCAGGGGCTGGAGATTGGACTAGAGGGATCATGGGTCTGGCAATTCCTACATACCTTGTCTCAGTGCATTTAGAAAATGTTGCTTATTGGCTATTCTCTTTGGAATAAAATCACATGTCAAAGTTTGTTCAGGTGATTTTGAATAAAAATTGGAGAGTTGAGGGACAAATGGCAGAAAAAGTCCTTCCACTTTAGGGCCCAATCTGGAATCCTTCCTCTTCTGAATAGTTTCATAGGAGTCAATGGGCCCAATGAGCAAAAATTGTCTCTAATTCTAAAAACTGAGGCACCAGTTTGAAGTCCACTTTTGAAAATCAGAGCCAGCCTGACTATTCAGGTGATTATGACCTACAATGGATGTCAAAGGACCAAATTTTTAGCTGTGGGTGCCCAACTGAGGAATCATACATGTCACTACCTAACTCACATGTGCAAGGGCGGGCCTCCAGGGTGCACAAGACATAAAATGAAACATCCAGGAGCTTACTTTACATCTGCTGAAATGTTTGATCTAAATATCTACATATGATTTCAACCATAATACCAGATGGAAGGACCTTGAAAGGTCATCGAGTCCAGTCCCCTGCCTTCACTAGCAGGACCAAGTACTGTCCCCTGACAGATTTTTTGCCCCAGATCCCTAAATGGCCCCCTCAAGGATTGAACTCACAACCCTGGGTTTAGCAGGCCAATGCTCAAACCACTGAGCTATCATATATATAGATATAGATATACACACACACAATATTTATATATATTCTCAGGCAGAAGTGAAGGGATTAAATGAGTCCATTCCACTTACTTTATGGCATGTAAACTATTATTCATCATCTGGCGAGCAGTGGCAGAGAACTTGGCTCTCAAGCTGGGCAAAAAAAAAATTGACAGAAAGTTTCATTGAAAAATTTGGCTTAATTTAACACATATTTTTGATGAAAGTATTAAAAACCAAAGTAACCTCTGTTCCCTATGCAAATCGGAGACTTTTCTCTAAGAATATTTTTTGTATTGTTTTAATCTCCGTTGTTGTTTTTTTTTGGGGGGGGCGGGGGGGGGGGACAGAAATAACTTATCAAACAGCTCCGCTGGACAAGACAGAGGAAACAAGAGCCCAGTCCCAAGACAACAGAGCAGATAAGAATGACACTACATACAGCAGTCATACCTCTAAAGGCCTCTTCCCTTACTCCAGTATAAATCATCATCCTTATATTTAAGCTACTGGCTCCAAGGCCACAGAGAGATGTGCACCTATTTCAGAGGAGAGGAAGATGATGTTATTTCTATCTGACTGCCCTGTCGCAGGCTGGCTAACCCCTTAAGGCAAGGTGGGCCCAGCGTTGTCTGTGATCTAGCCCCTCAGTGATAATCAAGGTATGTCTACACAGTGAATGGCAGCGAGTCTCAAACCGAGTCTCTCCTGGGCGGTCCGAGAGACTCCGGCTTGTGAGGCTGGGGCTACTGTGCTAAAAAGAGCTCTGCTGACATTGCAGCTCATGCTCTCAAACCCACACCTCCTCCCTAGGGTTCTGCGCCACAACGTCTACACGCTATTCTTTGGACGGTAGCCTAAGCACCACAAGCCTAAGTCTGTTGACCCAGGCTCTGAAACTCGGTGCCATGTAGATGTGCCCTTAGTGACCCCAGCTGAAGGTTAGGGAGGTTTAATTACAATAACTAACCCCAGCTCTGGGGAGGGAATCGGGAAGGGCTGTATAAACAAAGTTAAGAACTCGGAAGAATGGTGAGGATCCAGAGCAGCAGGGAAGAGCTGCTGGGGACAGACAGAACCTGCTGGAGAGTCCTGAGACAAGTAGTATGGTAGGCCTTCAAGGAGCAGCCTGACAGTTTAAAGGCTACAGTCCCAGGAAGCAAGTCTTGGGAAACTCCAGGGAAAAGAGCTGTGGGAGTAGTGGAGAGCCTGAAGTTTTATGTTGGGCTGTGGACAACTGACCTCAGGAAGAAGGAATGGTATCTGCCTGGTGGGAGCCACAGAAAGACTGTTGTCCAGTGGGAGGCTGGGAAGAGAAAGACAGGTTGAAAGGGCAAAGCATCCAGATCACAGAAAACCAAGAGACACAGGCCACCACAGGGCTGAGGAAGCGGTCAAAAGGTGGCACAAAATGCGAAGTTCCTTCTAACACCACCACTTGAAACCCAGGGCACTATAGCAGTAAGAGCAATTGCTTACATGCCGCCTCTTGTACATGTAGACAACTCTTGGCAAGGACTTGCCCTATGCAGGACCTTCCTATGGGATGTCTGATCCTTCCATATACCACCACCACTAAAAAGTCAGGAAAAAGGGAATCAATAAGGCTGACGATAGAAATGTTAATATCATTTCAACAGCCATGTATGTCTTAAGAGTTGTGGCTCCAGCTCCAAGCATTTTGGGGGTTTTCCCCCCTTGCATCACTTCACAACAGAAGAGCACAACAGAGATTTTTAATAAAGCTGACGCCTATGAATGCACATTCACAAGGTCAAGTATTCAAAGAATGAGATTGATCTTCATGTCAGAAAGGCAATGCATCACTCCTGTCAAACAGAATGAAGTGTTCTAACATTATTTAATTGGCTTTAACTGCTAGTTCAAAACAATTTGGGTCCCCCCCCCCATTTTAGATTTTATAAACATTGTGTTAACATTCCTGTAATTTTTTTACACAAACACATTCTGATTCAATAGATTTATGGGTGACTGAAATAAATCACAGCAAAGTAAGGAGGAAAAAAATAATTGTAATCTTTTTCATGAGCTTTGATTTTGACTTCAATAGATGTTTTAATTTTTGAAGCATCTCTCAGTCATTTATTTATTTTCCCTGCAATGCATACACATTATTTTTCAAAGAACGAAAAAACAAAAAAACTTTTTTTTCGTACTAAACGGAGAGTCATCCATGTTGGAACACACAATAGTCCATTAAAAAAGCAGAAAATTAACTTTTAACTAACTAGTAAGTGCACTAGTATTTCTACCGCCCTGTTGGAAAAACACTAGACAGTAATAGCTTATTATTCATTTTTTAATTTGAGCTTTGTAAACTATAACTAGTCTATAGTTCCCAGTAAATTATTTCTTCATGTAACAAACGTGTAGTGCAACTAAAATAAACGCAGCTGAATAGCTCATTTATCTGACACATAACGAATATGCAGTTTTCTGTCATATATGGTCAAAAGTAGCTTGTGGGGTCATCTGTCTTTCTACAAAAAATAGGGAGAAAGGATAGACCGTGGGGTCTGCAATCTAGGTTCAAATGTTGGGTCCTTCATTTTACAGATGGGGAAGATAACGGTAAAATGCTGGCCCCATAGACTTCAATGGGTCCAGAATAGTCACTAAGTGTCAAATTCATTCCTGGTGTAACAATTATTAAGTCAATGGTTTTACATCGGGCATGAGCATGGCCATGAATGCTTTGCCCTAAGTTTTGTTGCAAAAGCCAGATTACAGCTCAGGAACGCCTGCCTTCCCCATACCCCCCATGAAAAAATGCTTTAAACCACTCATTTCATGGGATTCTTAGAAGTTAATAATTGATAAAGTCATTGAAATCACATACAATATAAGCCTAAATGCTTTTCCATGGAAATCAATAGGAGTTCTGCCACAGAATGTAATAAGAGCAGAGGTAGGACTGATAGTCTATAGCCAGGGAGCCAAATACAGCCCAGATGTGTAAAGGGAATGCCAGGCTGAAAAGGGACCCTGGCGGCTACAGTCAACACTGCTGACCGGGACATTAAAAGTCTGGTCGGCGGTGCAGCTGGGCTAAGGCAGACTCCCTGTCTGCCATGGCTCCACACAACTACCAGAAGCGGCCGGTACATCCAGCTCCTAGGCGCAGGGGTGGCCACTGGGACTCCGTGCGCTGCCCCCTTCCCGAGCGCCGGCTCTATAGCTCCCATTGGCCGGGAACCACAGCCAATGGGAGCTGCGGGGATGGCTCTTGCAGGTATGAGCAGTGCGCTGAGCCCCCTGGCCCCTCCGCCTTGAAGCCAGTTATGCCAGCCGCTTCCGGGAGCCGCCTGAGGTAAGCACCGCCCAGAGCCCACTCCGACCTCCTCCCGCACCCAAACTCTCTCCCATAGCCTGCACCCTGCACACGCTCCCACACCCAACCCCTTGCCCCAGGTCGGAACCCCCTTCTTCACCCCCAGCCGGAGACCGCACCCCAACCACCTGCCCCAGCCCTGATCCCCCTCTCGCACTCCGAACTCCTTAGCCCCAGCTCCCCTCCAGCCCCCCAAACCCTTCATCCCAGGCTCCACCCCAGTGCCCGCACCCCCAGATGGAGCCTTCACCCCCTGCTGCACCCCAACCCCCTGCCTCAGCCTGGTGAAAGTGAGTGAAGGTGGGGGAGAGCAAGCGACGGAGGGAAGGGGGGATGGAGTGAGCAGGGGGCAGGGCCTCAGAGAAGGGGCAGGGAAAGGGTGTTCAGTTTTGTGCGATTAGAAAGTTGGCGTCCTTAGGTGGGTCTCCAGGAATGTGAAACTCCACCTAGAGCTGAGTTTGGCCTAGACTGTAATATCTGTGTGTATGTGCGCACACACGCATGTGACTGGAGAGAGATATACCTGTAAAGTACCTGTAATGTATTGTAAAGTATTTTGATATGTAAAGCACTGTGGGCAACACACACAGGATGCTAAATTCCGTACTCAAAGTGCCCACTCAGGTCAATGGGAACCTGTTCATAACAACTAAGGTCTCTTTAGTCCACAGGGTGAACACACACAGAGAATGTATAAAAGCAAAGCTACTGTGCCAAAGATATATGTAAATAGGCCTTTAAGCACACTGAGATACATTAAGTAATGAAAGACATATACAACCCCTCCCCACAATTCTGTTTTCTATTCTTCTCTTACAAACGCAAATACAATCAAAAGACCAGTAATGATATAATTCCAGTTTACGCTAACATTCCCACCATGTGGCTTGCAATAGCACTCGCTGCATACTGAGGCTTCCTTCACAAAATCTCCTTTACTCTCTCACAAGATCTGTGGACAGGCATTTGAGTTAAATATTGATATCACATTAGCAGCCTGACCGCCCCACCATGCTGATAAATAAAATACAGGGTAAAATCCTAGGCCCAATACAAGTCAATACCAAAACTTCCATTGACTACAACAAGGGCACAATTTAAAAGATATTTTTCCAATATCTTATTTTATTCCTCTGACTTTTGAAATTTATCTGACCTACTCCCAGCCAAGTACGAGGCTTAAATTGGAGCACAGGACAATTCCCCCCAAAAAGCATATTTTCAGGATTTGTAATTTTAAATATACATACCAGGTTCTACAATGAGGTTTCCATGGGAAATAATATACAGTAATACAAGGCAGCATTGATAGCAAGCTATTACCATAAGCATGCCATTTTGCAACTTTGCAAGTGCCCAATAAAAGTCTTCCAGAGAGTACTTCACAAATAAAATATTTTCTCTTACAATAAAGTGTGTCCTAATGGTTTATTATGTACTTTCAATAAGAACAAAACCTAACCTATAAAACTAAAGTTTCACAGAAAGTCTGACTAGCATCTTTAAAGAAAACATTACACAGATATCACGAGATTTCCATAATTTCTAATGGGAGTTCTTTGCAGAAGACATTTTTTTTCACTAGTGTTCACACCACCATAAAATGAAATAAAACACAAAATGGAACCATCATCTTCAAAGGACTGAATACTTTTAATGTCTGGCATAATTTAAGGTAAGTTTTATTCATTAAGGAAATGCAACGTGCTAAAATGCATTTCAGAAAGAATTAGAGTTTAGGATCTAAAACCTAAAAATAGATGTCTGGGGAAACTAGCTTCTATGTTCAATAGCATGAATTTGATTTTCCACTAACAATTGAAGTTATTCAATGTTATAGTTAGCCAGGAATATAAATTAAGTTTGAACATCCATGGAACAATGTCCATGCTATTCTTCTGGATATTAATTTCTATTTAAGTATATTATCATCCACTGGTACTGTTAGATCAAGATAGGAATGCAAAGAAATTACCAGCATTTGGGAAGAGAAAATAAATCTTTCCATGTTATTATTTGATCAAGGCCAAGTTTATAATAGTAGAAAACTGCAAAAAATACCCCTTCTAGCATGGAAAGACCTGATCCGTATTGCTGTTTTTGAGATCTATAATGTGATTAAAATTGCTCTTATGATAAGAGAAGTAGAACGTGTTAATGTTGTTTAGCAAATCAGTGTGAAATTGCAAAGGATTTGTGTACCAAAAAAAGTAAAACACCCCAGAGCTTTTCTATATATTCTTACTTTGCTGCAGACAGACTGAGTAGATAATACGCTAGTATTGTATCTTCAAGTGAAAACTGTGATAAAAAAGGGACATGCCTCTGGAGCAATGTTTTTGGTGCTTGGGTACTGATTTTAAACACACACACACACACACACACACACACACACACACACACACACACACACACACACACACACACACACACACACACACACACACACACACACACACACACACACACACACACACACTCTCTCTCTCTCTCTCTCTCTCTCTCTCTCTCTCTCTCTCTCTCTCTCTCTCTCTCCCTCCCTTCCTCCCTCTCTCTCTCTCCTTCCTGATTATTTGCCCTCTGATGTCTTTTTGGACACAAGAAGTTATGGCCACTGCAGGATGGGCGAGAAGTCTGCAAAACCCTAAACTACCTACACCCAGTGGGGAACTGATGGTTTCAAGACATACTATTAGCAGATTGTGACAATTTGCTGCCAGTTGTGCCGTTCCTGAGACAGTAAGTACCCTGCTATGTAAGGGTGGATGTTTGGGGGAGGCCCAACACTGTTGAGATTCCTGCTGATGTCCTTTGGAAACTGTGCTGCCTCCGCTTCAGGCTGTAGAGCTAACAATTTACTTCTTTCCTGCCCAGCTGGTAAAAGTGAATGCTTCTTATCAAGCCTAATAATGAAAAACTGCAAGTAAAGAGTAAATCAGTCAGCAGCACTGCTCAAGAGCTAAGCTTAAGAATGCAAAAGCACATTATTTTGTATTGGCTGAAGCAATAGTTTTTCTGAACAATAAATAAATATATAAATATTTGGGAAATGGTGCCAACAGCAGAAACCTTTGAGTGTTTGAGATAAAGTAGAAGCTGGCTCTTTTGGAACCTCCAAACAGCACAGGGGAATTAATTTAAAAACAACACTAGAAGCCTGATTGCTCTATAAGGATTCACAAAGTTTACAGGATGCCTTCTTTGCAAATAAAATTCAGAGTGCATATTCCACACTAGCAGGGTGAAACTCTATTGACAGTGAGGGGTTTTGTGCAGTTCTTTGATAGGGATGGAGACAGACATAAACAAGGAAAAAAAGATATGTCTGTAACACAGGTTCATGTGCTCCGCAGCCTGAGAAGGACACATACAAGAAGGGCAGAAATCTGACTTGGGCGTAAATTTTCAAAAGTGCTTGAGTGACGTAAGTTCCTAAGTGCCATTTTCAAAAGTGACTTCGGCTTTTGATGAGATTCAGACTCTTAAGTGCCTTACTCACTTTTGAAAATGTCTCCCTTGGTAAAGAAAGAATTTTGATTTATTGGATACAGTGTTTCTGTAATTCTCATGGGTAAAATATACCATTTTTAGGAACTTAAGTTATCAATTGCATTAATTGCATAGTTGATGGTAACATTCTCAATTCAAAGATGAAATTCACAGGGCTGTTGGACGAGTTATGCAATGAAAACATTATTTATGGTGAATATTCAAGATTAACCTTTGCTTTTTTGCATGTATTCATAATTATAAAACCTCCTTCTAAGAATACTTTAATCTAGTGAACAGAACAAAACTGAATCAAGTTTATTTGAAGGATACAAATGAATACTCATGGCATTTATTATTATTTTCAGTATTCACCTAGATCTCTCACAAATTATGAGATGGTAAAAATTATTTTGCATTGCAAAGTGACCCTCCCAGCCCGACCATTCTCATTATACAAACAACTGAATTGCAGGTGTAAAAATGCAGACAAATTTTGTGGGTTCAACTTAGGCTTCTTTGAAAATTTGGCTCTAAATGGCACAGGAAAAATACAAACCAACACTTAGAGTCCACAGGCCAAATTCTGATCACAGATACTCTAGTGTAACAGCTCTCCGTTGCATGAGTATCCTTATTGTAACCAGATGGTTGTGTGGTTAAATTATGCATATTAATTATGCATTTTTGGTGCATTTAAGGGAGAAATATCATTGAAATAACAATGCTCATTGATCAGAAGCAAAACAATGTTGGACAGGGACAGCAGATTAGGATATACATTAATTTCCACTGCTCAGATATTTTCTAACTACATTCATTTTTTTAAACATATGGTTCATGATTCCAACAATTAAATTTCTAGATACAGAACATTATAAACAGCAAGTTATTTACAGCGGTCTTTTTTCATAAAAATGAAATGCTCAGTGGAAGGAGGATTCCATCTTAACTGGTTTCTCATCCGTTGCCAACTGTTTTCTCATCCGTTACCAAAATTCCTTAGTTTACTCTCTCTCTGCTTTACATGAAATGCTCGACAGCCATTCATTCTCTTTGTGTACGAAAAGTTGCCTATATCTTTAAGCCTCAGTATTCAGATTCAGTGCATTAATTACTATGGAGAGATGATACTCAAATACATCATGTGCTTACTCTAGAATGGACAGTTCTTGTCAATAACGTATTCAAGCAGCTTAAAACTTCAATAGCCTGGTTCTTATATACTGTAAGTGGTGCCGAATGTTCAGTTTTATTTCTCTGTTTCCCTGCCAGAAGCAAATAAAGAACACACTTTTAGGTAAATGAGAACTGAAGTGCATTGGAAGAGTGCTATAAATTATATGCAGGCCACCAAATAAAATTCAATTTTCAGGTAATGTGAAGGTGTAATGCGTCTGGAGAAGCTGTTTTGCATATCACACAAGACAGCAGGCAATAAGGAATGGGGAATGACTAAAAACTGATCTGTCACATGCAACTCTTTGATTGTTTCCCCTCCTTTACCTACTCTAATCGCACTGTTGCAGTGTTGATTCAGAACACAGCGGCCCATGAAAAATGTCACCGTTCTGTCGATGTTGCGGATCCGCTGGCAATTTCAGCAAGCACTGGATGCACATAAAGGGTGATAAGGCACTACATCCTGCCATGCTCAGCAGGTTTTCCATTTCCTCCTGCAATTACACATCAAACTGTTTTAGCTTCACAAGCTTCGGCACTATGAATGGCCTCAAGGCAGAAGTCTGCTTCGCACACTGATGAGCCTATCTTCAAAGCAGAGTGCAAACTCAGGTTTTGGGGAGGGATTTAAAAAAAAATAATCAACCCATTCAAACACCCTTTTTCCAGAGCCTTTAAGAGTTTACTTAACGATTAATCCTATCATTTTCTCCAGGTACTCCAATTAACAAGCAGTTTTATATCAACCTTAACTGGAGTTGCCTCTAAGGGCTGGTCTACACTAACCCGCCCTGTCGAACTAAGATACGCAACTTCAGCTACGTTAATAACGTAGCTGAAGTCGAAGTATCTCAGTTCGATCTTACCCAGGGTCCAGATGCGGGGCGCAGGCTCCCCCGTCGACTCCGCCTACTCCGTTCGTGGAGCAGGATTACAAGCATCGACGGGGGAGCACTTCCTGGTTCGATTCATCGCGTCTAGAGAAGACGCGATAAATCGAACCCAGAAGATCGATCCGACGCCTCCGACGCAGCAGGTAAGTGTAGCCTAGCCCTAAGAGGAGACGAAAGTCATGCATGAGCTAAGAGCAAGACATTATTTGCTTTGGAATCCTGTTTATAGTATTTCATTTTTTAAAAAACTGGGATATGTAAAGACGTGTTTACTTGAAATCCTAGACTGACCAGGAAAATCAGCTGAAGAGACTGGTTTTCAGATATACCAAAGCCTCACAGTAACAATGCTGCCAATGTTGGAGCTCTCTCAAGCTGCTCCATTGCAAACCGTTAGAATTCTTTCAATACATCTCAGGCCCTCCCCTGCCTCCTGCACTTCCACATTTCATTTATAAGTGTATGAGTAGGATGCTGCCCTTAATCTAGGCACAAGAAGAGAGTAAAACCAATGTATCACGAGGGAGTGGCTCTGGCAAACCGCCCATCAGCTGTGGAACGAGAAGAGACTTTGCAGCCGCTTCTTTCCTTTCCTCACCAAATGAGAGAGAAAATGTCTCCAACATAGAGGCCTCAGGAGGTATGCAGATGGCATGAAAGAGATTACACTAGGTGACACAGGCACAACACTGTACTGAGATTTCGCAGCCTGCTCACACAGAATGCTAACATTTCGCTATTATAAAAGCCGTTCTCTCCTGCTTTGCAGGCTAAGGTCTTTACAGCTTTCAAAATGCATGGAGCATCTGAATTCCCATCATGCAGGTTGAAGGCTGGGATTGATGTGGACATGGAAACAAGGCACAGATACCATATAACTTTATGCAACAAATGCAGAGCCCCATATAACTTTATGCAACAACTAATACTGAACCCACTGGTAAGCTATCCAAAACTACTTAGCCAAGTTGTTCCAGGGTGGGTTTCTATGGGCGCCAATGGCTCCAGTGCAGTATAAACCAAGGCTTAGTGTGAAGTCGATGCCCCCTCTTCACCATCAGGCCTGGCAAGAGACCCTAACTAGTGGCCAGAATGCTGACACACTCCCCTCCTCAATGCTGGAGGTAAGAGAGATGAGAGAAGAGGAGCCCCAAGCAGTGCCAGACATAGGGGGCAAGGCATATCCCCTCTCTGACCATGCCACGTGACTGCTCAGGACCAGTGCCCTACCTCTGGGTTTTAGGGCCCAACTGGACCCTCCCTAGCCCAAACATACTGGAAACCACCAAAGCTGTGACCATTTCAATTTAATACACACGAGCACACACACCAGACCTCCTAGATACCAAAAGGAAGGTAAACTCCACCCAGCAGTACGCCAAACGTGTCATATGGGAAAATCCCTGCCAGAGCCCCCAAAGAGTTGATCAGCCAAACCATGGGCATCACAAGAGATCCAGCTACTAGCTCAAGTGTAGGAAAGGTGGGGCTAAGAGAAGGTGCCTGAAATGACTACCTGGCCAGCATGCTGTGTGATACACATGCTGCCTGCCCCCACCTGCTTCCACTAGAGGGGAGCCAATCACCAAGCCCTGAATGTCCTCCAGCACCTCCTCTCTCACTGGCTGCAGCGGCTGGCAATAAAAGCCCCAGAGCATGAGCCCACATGCAACATGTGACTCCCTCTTCTCTTTCCCCTCCCTAACCATGCGGCACAAAGGAAGGGGAGGAATGAAGCAGCAGACCCCACTTGCTGGAAGTGAACGAGGCGGGGAAAATGGGGGCACATAGAACATGGCTTCAGTCACTCCAGGCACAGATCTCCCCTCCTGCACTAGACTGTGACTTCTCTGCTCCCAGCCAACCCTGGCTGGTGGGGTGAGAATTTTCAAATGCGCCTAAGGGAATTAGTCACCCAACGAAATCAGGCGCCTTTGAAAATCAGCAAGATGCCACCCCCCCCTTCGCGATCTGTAAATATTAAATGGGGGGAGGTAAATACTAGCTTTCTTGAACTACTTGTGTGCTCTTCTCACATTTGCTGCCACCACTGCTAACTTGGACATCTTGGGCTCTACAGCTTTTATCCCACAACAGGATGAACAACTCTTGAATCTACTCCTAACTCTTTGGCAGATTTTTTGTTTTTAAATCTGGCATTGCTCCTGGCTCTGATTTGAACAGAATTTACCACACACTGTTCATAATGAAATTATTATTTCCTTCTTTCTTGGCATCTTCTCTAGGTGGCATTGTTTCATTTGCTGTAACTCTCAAGTGTCACTCCAGAGTAAAATCCCTTCTCTGATAAAGCGTTCTTCAACTTCCAGAAAAACAACTGAATATCAAAGCATGTTCTTTCTAATGCAACGTGGCCCTGGTCCTCCCAACGTGAGCCGAAAAGTGCATAATGGGGGAAAATGAGCACCACACTAGGCCAGAAAGCAGCTGCACATCACGAATGCCATTTCATGGTACGCAACCATCAAAGGGAAGAATCCCATGGAATGCAACATGCCCAAATCAGCTGGATCTCTGATTTAATATATTTTCTTTAAATAGCACCAAGAGTGATCAGTGCTGTACATATGTAACGGCCACCAGCTTGATTAACCAGAGTTCCTCCAGAGCTAAAAGCAGAAGTCTTTGCAGCTGGAGCTAAAGAGCCAGGCTCTCTCTAGCTAAGAGCGGTAACAGACTTGCATTCTCTGTGGACTCGTTACCGATGGGGACAGGTAGCGCACGCTGACTAGTAGGTTACACATATACAGAGGAAGACGTGGTCCCTGCCCCAAAGCGATATGTAGACCAACAAGGAGAAAAGAGAAAAAGGCTGGGGGGCAACATAAAAGCAAGAGTATGCAGAGTAAGCCAAGATGTACTGGCTTTTTGCAGCAGGACAATACAGACATATTAAGCAAGAGAGCGCTATTCTGTGGCTCTCACATGGGCAATAAATGAAATTCAAAGCGATGCAGTACACCTGGGACATAGAGCAGGACCCGTAACACTTGACATTTCTCAAGTATCCCATAAGAAGTGACCCTAACCCACAAGCCTATTGACAGAGCTTCTTGGGCTAGGTTGTAATTTCACAATCTACCCTGAATGGAGGGCAGCACATAGCTTCCCCAACCTAGGAGCAGACTGGAGAACAATCTCAGACACAGAGGGTTTGTGTGCATTGCAATGAAACACCCACGGTTGGCTCGTGTCAGCTGACTTTGGTTTGGAGGGCTGGGCCTATGGGGCTATAAAACTGCAGTGTAGACATCTGGGCTCGGGCTGGAGCCCGGGCTCTGGAACCCTTGGGCACACTGCAGTTTTATGGCCCCTCAACCCGAGCCCTGCAGGCCCAAGTGAGGTGACATGGGCCAGACGTGGGTGTTTCATTGTAATGTAGACATACCCCAAGAGTCCCCATTCCTTCCCTGCTCCTGGCTTGAAGAATAAATTACTTCAACACTTTTGGTGGAGCAGTTTATTTCCCCGCCCCTGTGCAACCAACCTGCTACTCTGGCTGGTGAGTAGGTGGGACAAAGCCAGGGTCCCTCCTATTTTTTGCCTCCTTCCACCCACTTGCTTGCAGGGGGAAATAATGGGAAAGCAACCTCATCTCTGCCCACAACACGTACACAAACAGCAAGAGTTGCATGCAGTCTGAGCAGGCGGGAAGCAGGAAACTTTAGAAGCCAAGGAACGGCTGTGACAATCCAGGCCCAAGTGAATAAGCAGTCTGCAATTAGCCAATTTAAGAAGAGCATTAAGAGATAAAAAATAAACCTAAGGATAAGACTAAAATGAGACTAATGCTGGGAATAAAACCATTTGAGGAAATAAAAATATTACAGGCAGTAAGATACATACCAAGAGAGAGAGAGAGAGAGAGCACTCCTATGACAAACACAGCTGACACACAAATACAGATACTGTGACAAATATTTCCATCAAGTTAAATATCAGAAGAAAACTGTCAAATACAGACAGCATCAAAACACAAATGTATTACCAACCTGCAGACATAAAGGGCACATACTGTAGAGAAAGAAAATAAAAAAGTAGGGGAGGAAGAGGCAACAGATATCCCTAATGGGATCCCAAATCTTGGTCAGATTTAGATTAGCAGTAGCAGAAACAAGTTCAGTAGTGATGAAGAGACTTTAGCAGCAGCAGTGAAAAAGTAATAAGAACGTAGGTGGGCAAAAGCAGATTGTCTGACGAGGGAGAAGGGAAATAGCAGCTAAGCCGCTGATCTGGCATGAAGCCCACTTGCATATGGCTGCCAAGCCAAAAAGAATCAGAAATCATTTTGTGAAATGTTTCTTATAAAATCCCCTTGTAAAAGTTTTCATGGTATTGTGGAGTCTGCTAATCAGTGGTTACATGCTATAGGTGAATTAAACCAATTCAGAACCCTGCTTTCCTGGGTTTGAGCCTGCATAGTGGCACAGCACTGCAGAGGAAATTTAAATCATAATCCATAGGTATCAGCTGTCACAGGTACTTTGAAGGGAAGCCTCTGGATAGCTGACTAAAGAGAAACAGTGCTGAGCTCTGAAATTGTCCTAACAAATAGTATCATGAAACACTGCTGCAGTGTGATTGGAACTTAAGTGGGCACGTCTCGATTTATAATCTATCACCTCTAAACAATCCCTCCTCTGCTGCAGGATGGTTCATAATGAGTTGCGTTGAGATGTTGCAACAGTAAAAATTATACTATAAGAATTTCCACCGTAAGTGGTTTTAATTGTGGATACTGGTTGAGTTAATATCAATTAGCTGGAAAACCAGAACTGTTCTTTCACCTTTAGAACCTAAGAAAAGCCCAAAAAAACTCAGAAAAGCCTTTTTGAAGACTGGGTGCAATGTAACCATGGTCATTTCTCTCTCCAAGAAACTATCAATATTGTCAGTTAAATTATGAATTGTGGTTGCTTATCACATTCATGTTAATAAGTGTTTTCAGCGAGTAGCACCATAGATTTCAAAAATCTACCTGCACCATATTTTGTCAGGCATATTCCACAGTTCTGGACAGCAACGTCAAACATAACATAAAATTTGAGACGAAACAGTCCAAAATAGCCAGACTTGGTGCAATGATGTGTTAATGACTCCTCTATGAATATAACATGCTAGGGACAAACCAGCACAGGTTCTGTAAAGGAAAATGGCCATCTCTAATTCATTAGAATTCTTTGAGAGCTTAAATATAGTGCATCACATGCAACAAAGAGGTGGTATAGTTATTGCTCCTCCAAACCACAACCTGTAGAGATAAAAATCAAGTTACTTCTGCGTCCTATTACCCTGACCCAGCTGACACCATGCACCACTGAAAGCTTTTATCATCATGCAAACCTATCTGAACCACCAGAATATCACTGATAGCACATAAAGAGCACTTTATGTAATAACAGGGCATGTGAAAAATCTGACATGCTTTCTCTCTCACTACTATCCTGTATATAAGTTAACCTTGTACAACATACTCATAACAAGGTATATCTCCAGCATTTTTGGACACCATATGATGTCTCTAACTAAGCATCTGTAATTAGTACAATTCAAAAAGTGAACATAAAATATTAATAAATAACAATAATGATAATAATATCATCACTTAACTCTTTCATTCGATCTCCCAAGCCCACTGTGTGCTCCTTTGCTGCTGTGTTAGATATTGATGGGAATTCTGACAGGCAGTGAAGATTGGTATGTGTTGACAGATGAAAATGAAAATTAATGCAGAAGGATTTCCTATTTAAACATATGTTTTGTAACAAAGATAAACAGCATTTCATTCCACTCAGCTGTGGCTTACAGTAATGCTCATAAAAATATTGGTTCATGCACATTTTCAGTGTTTTGCATACTGAGCAATTTATATTTTCCTTACTAAGAGCTAACTGCACATGATTTATGTGTAAATTATGTATCGTACTTGTGTAAACTTCAGTTTTAAAAAGAACGTTGATATTCCCAAATTTGCCAAGGGTGAGTCTGTGCGCTAGGAAGAAGACCGAAGGCAAAAAAAAAAAGAGGAAAATGGTGTCAGGAGCAAGTCAGACTAAGAAACCACACAATGCAGATTGAGGGTAATAAAGGAGTTGACTTTTGGATGAACACTTGCCTGGTGCATTAAGAAGCTGATGATTAATTTGTTTGTTTCAAAGAACATGATTTCTAATGAAGTGAATGGGTGGGTTTCCTAAAATTAAATTTTGCTTTTGTTCCACATAGACAGTTTCCAGCCATTGTGATACTGTAGACTGCAATAAAACCGGCGATACACTTAATTGTTCAGATATGTACAAGCTTAACAATACCGAATAATTCCAAAAGCTCAACTAACCTTTCAAGACTAAATACACAACTTGAAAATAAATAGCAGCCAACAACTTCCCCACACCTGGAAACTCCTGTTCTAACTATGACTATAAATGATGGAGCAAACAGACTAGAAACGCTGGCATCAAAATTGGGGTATTGATGGATCAAACAAGCTGTGGATTTGGTTTAGTCCCTGAGTAGATTAAACTCAAGCCTAGAACAATAGTGATGCTTTAAAAATACATAATGATCGCTTTTTTTTAAATCAAAACTGTTTTCTTATATATGTGGGTTTGAGGCAGAAAGTATTCAGTGAGTTTCTATGGCCTGTGTTATACTGGAGGTCAGACTATATGATCTAACACAGTGGTTCGCAACCAGGGATCCGGGGCCACCTGGGGGGCCGCAAGCAGATTTCAGGGGGTCCACCAAGCATGGCCAGTGTTAGACTTAGTGGGGCCCAGAGCAGAAAGCCGAAACCCCATTGTATGGGGCCCTGAGCCCTACCACCCGGGGCTGAAGCCAAATCCTGAGCAACTTAGCTTCGCAGGGGCCCTTTTAGCATGTGGCCTCAAGCAACTGCATTGCTTGCTAACACCGGCCCTGGCTTTTATATGCAGTTGTTGTGGCACAGGTAGGCCATGGAGTTTTTATAGCATGGCAGGAGGAGGGGGAGGACTCAGAAAGAAAAAGGTTGAGAACCCCTGATCTCACACATCCTTCTGGCCTTAAAAATGTATAAATCTTTAATATATTTCTCAAAAGCTGGTGAACTATTACCATTACTTTTTAAATTTCTGGGCATACATATCATTTGGAATTAGAGCGTTATTATGTTTCATTTACTTAAAACTATAGATCCCTAATCATTTGAAACCACATTTGAGGGTGGAGGGAGGAGTTGGGAGCAGGTTCCAGCTCATATGCCCCGTCAATTAAATTCTAAGCACAATGTATTAACTTCATTAGAACTAAACACTTTAAATGGGAGTATTTAAAAAGTTACACAGTCTTTCTGAAATTGATCCAAGGGAAGCTGCACTGTGCCCCATCCCTGTCTGTCTCAACAGAGGGAATCTGCTGTGATTGACTGAATGCACCCAGGAATCAATCAGTCGTTTGACCTAGTGCTCAGGGATAGGTTACAGAGAAGAGAAGGCTGCAGCGTATTGTGTTTCACACAGATGTGTTTCACTTTCACACACAGATATCTTATCGATGTGATGATGGGTCGTGATAGGCTCCTAAGCTAAACATTGATCTGCAGAAAAAGACAAGTGTGTTTCAAAGATGGATTGAAGCACTCATTTTATTGAAGAAAACAACAGTATATAAATGAGGTCTGCGTCCCTTTATCTTTCATTTTGTAAGAATACCTGTATTTGACCTGGAATTGACTTTGGAATTTGCAAGTTAAAAGTAAGTCTCTGTTACAGTGAAAAACAAGCAGCAAGGCCACATTTACTAAACCGGTCATCTTCTTTGCTACTAGCACTGTATAACAACATACTGATGTATTTATAACACTTTAGGGTTATTGATATTTCAGCTGCACAAAGAGAAATTACTCTACCTGGTGTCTGAATTGAAGTTACCTATTAGAGGGTCATTTTTATTAACAAACTGTCAATGAATGGAATTTATAACAAGGTGAATTAGAGATGTGCTGAATGGTTTTGTAGTGAGTCTTTGCAGCATTAACTACTGACTTCTTTCCAAGATTGTCCAGGGCAAACTGCATATTTAAAGAGTGACAAACTGCAGTTATCCACAAGCACAAAAATCCCATGAATATGACATGGCAGGTAATGGGAATCTTTCACCTACAATCAAAATTACACTCAGCTCTTCTTTTCTCATAGCTAAGTTGCTTTCTGTGATCAGCAGTTGCCATGTGCGATTACACATGATTTTTTATATTGCACGAAAGCAAAATACATTGCCTCTACATATCGTATTTTAATGGCAGTGTGCTATAAAGATCAAACACTGAGAATATTTTAAAATCCAACCCTGAGATTCATTTCAAACATACCCAATGGCCAACTGGACGCTTGTAAGACATTTCCAGCTTACCTTTAGGATTTACATTTTTAAATCCATTGTTATCGGCACTCCCACATTTGTAGAGCACTCATCTCCCATGAAGAGTGGCAGTCAATGGAAGAAACAGGATGCCACAGCAGTAAGCTACCTCCTAGGAGCCTTGTTAATGCAAACTGTGTTTCCAGGAGAATAAAACAGCTTAAAGGATTTTCCCCTTTGCCTATGTGACCATAATTCCATAAAAAGGCTATTTCTCATATACTTATATCAGAGTCTCTCTTCCACTTGGGGCTTGTCACTTGGGGAACTGCTTCAGTTTAATTAAAATCCTCTTTTTTAGGGGGTGAAAGGATAATGGAGTAGCTCCAAATCAGATTCCTCCTTTTCTCTATTTTATTTTAGGAGATGCTCTCAAAACACAGAGATAGTAGTTAGATGATGTCACAGAGGAGCTCAGTAAATCCTCATCCAAAGCACCAAAGGAGGGGGGAAGAGGGACGTTGTTCTTAGTGGGGAAAGACAAAAACCAATTTGCCATTAGGTTTGAGAGACGACTGGGGGAAAATAGAGATCAGAATTAGGTTCTCTTTTATTATGAATCCACAGCCAGTGTTTGGATTTTAATGTATAGCCCCAGACCAAGTGTCATCAATTCAACTCTTTACATTACTGTTCTTCCCCATAAAGGTATTTTTCCTAAATGGGTTTTCCACATTTTGAAAATAACTATACAACATTTTCAACAGAGTATCCTGTACCTAGAATAGAAACTAGCTCCAGAAGCTCTCTCATGGAGCTCATTGTGAAATATTTTTTTTCCAACCGGGCACCAGAGTCTGATGAGCAATGTACAATGCTTTCTGAAAGACCCAGGAGAATTCTATTGTTTTGAGGCTTAATTTTCAATTTGCATCTTTAAAAAGGTATGATTTCATGCAAATTCACTGGTCTACTCATTTATATTTATCAGTAAGAGACCACATTTTAGTTCCTTTGAAAAGAAACACAGTAACAAATCTGATGTTCAAAATTATTCTAAGAGCACTACTCTGGTTTTACTGCAGTCTGTTTGGCTAGAGATGTGACTAATTTGTTGTACCCAAAACTAAGGGCTTGATTTTGTAGCCACTCTATGTGCGATAATCCCACTGAGTTCCACATGTGAAGCTGCTAAAGAATACAGGATGAGGCGATGTAAACTGGCACAGCTCTATTGAAATCAATGGAGCTGATGATACAAAACTACTGAAGATAGTTAAGTCCCAGGCAGAAAAGCTACAAAGGATCTCACAAAACTGGGTGACTGGACAACAAAATGGCAGATGAAATGTAATGTTGATAAATGCAAAGTAATGCACATTGGAAAACATAATCCCAACTATACATATACAACGATGGGGTCTCAATTAGCTGTTACCACTCAAGAAAGAGATCTTGGAGTCATTGTGGATAGTTCTCTATAAACATCCACTCAATGTGCAGCGGCAGTCAAAAACGCGAACAGAATGTTGGGAATCATCAAGAAAGGGATAGATAATAAGACAGAAAATATCATATTGCCTCTATATAAATCCATGGAACACCCACACCTTGAATACTGCATGCAGATGTGATCGCCCCTGCTGTAGGAGCAGCAGTGATCTGTATCATATGTATAACCTGTGGGCTCAAAAGGTCTGTTACACTCCCCCCCCTCCCCTTTGGTCTCCTTTCCCTCTTTGAATACCTGTGAAGTGGCTTTCCCTCTCCCCTTCCCTCTTGGAATGCTTGTGGGATGAATGGGCTGCTTAAACAGCTGGAAGATCAGCAGAGCTCCCAGGTAGACAAGGTGTCTGGGACTCTAATTAGGCTGCGCTCACACACCCAATGCATGGACACTGCCCAAGGTGGAGTGTGACCAACCAGACACGGCCAAGTCATCTCTAGTCGCGGGCCATGAGGAGCAGGTTCTTAAAAGAGGAAGGGGTCATGTGCTCAGGAGGGCACTCACCAGCTTGTACCTCCCGTGAGGGCCCTTCGCCCGGACCGCCTGGCCAGTGGTTCGCCACATTGCATCCCATCGTGCCTCGGGAAGACTTACTTTCATCACACCGTCCATCGCTGCGCTGTGGGACACTTACCTTGAAGGATCCTGACATCTCCAGTGCCGTGCCTGTCCTGGGAGTGTGAGTATGCGTCAGACATTCCCCTCACCTCCCTTCTTTTGAGCTTAGCTATCAGTATAATAAACATGCTGCTTTCTGCCAAACTCTGGTAGGTCATTAGTCCTCTCTAAGCTTCCTAGCTAGCCCAATTTCGGGTAACAGCCCCATCTCAAAAAAGATTCAGAAAAGGGCAACAAAAATTATTGCGTATGAGGAAAGATTAATAAGACTGGGACTTTTCAGCTTGAAAAAGAGGCGACTAAGGGGGGATATGATAGAGGTCTATAAAATCATGAGTAGTATGGAGAAAGTAAATAAGGAAGTGTTATTTACTCCTTCTCATAATACAAGAACAAGGGGCCACCAAATGAAATTAATAGGTAGCAGGTTTAAAACAAACACAAGAAAGTATTTTTTCACGCAACGCACTGTCAACCTCTGGAACTCCTTGCCAGAGGGTGTTGTGAAGGCCAGTACTGTAACAGTATTCAGAGGGGAGCTAGATAGATTCATGGAAGATAGGTCCATCAATGACTGTTAGCCAGGCTGGGCAGGAATGGTGTCCCTTGCCTAGCCTCTGTTTGCCAGAAGCTAGGATTGGGTGACAGGGCATGGATCACTTGATAATAACCTGTCTGTTCATTCCCTTTGGGGCACCTGCCATTGGCCAGAATGACAGGATACTGGGCGTGATGGACCTTTGGTCTGACCCTGTATGGCCGTTCTTATGAGCTCATCTGATTTATATCAATGGAAAATCTGACTCCTGATTCTGTAGTGGAAAATATCTGCATCCTAAAATATTTTGTCCCATGCCAGACAAATCTCTCTAACAGTGACAAGCTGAAAACTAACTGCAATTGGAATAAATTTAAATTAATTGCAAAGCAGTTATTACCTTGCATCAAATCCCAACTAAAAGTTGTGCCTTGCAGCTTACAATATCTTGAAAATGTTCAAGCCTGATCCCTTAAGATGAAGGCTCTCAACTAATTTTCTATAATGAACTACTTTAGAACTCTAAATGCAATGTTAGCTAGTGATGAAGCCTTCCGGATTCACAATGGTTTTGAAAGAGAACAATCAAATAGCTAGTTATTTTGAACCCATGTCCCTTTTTAAACTGTTTTCCATGTATTCCATCTGGCAGAGAGCCTTTCAGGCAACCAAGAAGATGTAATGCCAATCATAAAGAGCTTTCATTATACTAACACTTTCAAAAGACCTGCACTGTTGATTATCACGAGTCCCATTAAGAAAATGCAAGTTGCTCCACTATCTTAAAACGTATTAGTTCCATGGGCATTGTGCACATAAATGAAACTGAACAGATACAGTAAGTGCAATGAAGAGAGAACTTCAGAGCTATCCACCCCTGCTGTTCTCATCACACATCTTTAGATAAATTCAGGGTCCTGCTAATGGAAGCCCAGTCCCATCTTGGCTATTTGTTGCTTTTCTCACTAAAACTGTTGGATTGAAACAAAACAGGAGGGAGAGTGGGGGAAAGAACCCTCACAGTTCACTCAGCGGGAATGAGAAGTTTGTCTTCGTTTCACCCATGACTACCAGATGGCAAAACTAATTCTTCAAGGAAGATAAATGTTAAGGCTGAAGTATTTTCAATATACACATATGATAAACGAATATATAGAATGGTAAAAATAGTTTAACTCTAGGGTGATTTTCCCAGCACAAAATAATTTGGGAATTTATTTGATCTACTGTATATAAAGACAGAGGAAGGCTGAAATAGCAAAAAATGTTACTCTATAAAAAGTATAGATATTCATTTCATTCACAGTTGATTATGCGTGCCACAGTTCAGGGCAACTTCACCTGTATTCCCCCTCTATGATCCAGCAAGGGCACTCACTCACAGTTTAAGGCTCCCCAGCCATTGTGTCTCTTGAGTGGAGAGAGACACGTCTCTCTCTCCTTTCTGACCTGGGTATTCCCAGGCCACACAGTCCCCTAGCTATACTGTGATAACCCCAGCAACAGACAGGCTACCTAAGCAGGCTTCGCTTGCCTTTTCATCAGAGACTGTGTAAAGACCATAGATAATCTACCACACAGCTCTTTCTAAGCAAGCACATTTTATTCTTAAGGTAACAGCAATAGAGAGAAAACATACTAAAACAATAAATAAATCTACATGCATGCTACTACACCTGCCAGGGATTACCCCAACTCCAACATGGGCTCTGGCAGGTGAGCAGTCCTTCAAACTGCAACATGGTTTTCCTGTTTCAATTTCATAACATCCTTTGATCAGAACAAGAACACTCATGACTCTGAGTCACTCACTTATCCAGTTTGGGTCCTTGATGAGACCATGAATAGACAATGACTCCGACAATGGGGGTCTGCTCAAAGCAAGGTTCTAAAGGACCCCACTGCCAGAGGTAGGTAATTTGCATTCCCCTCACCTGAAGTATTTCCCAGGAAATCGATTTCAGACGTATTGTCCCCAGAAGTCCACTGAAGCGCCTAATACTTCCCAGAGATTGCATTAATCCTGTCCTTCCTCCTAAAGAAGTTCTATGAAATCCCACAACAGTAAATAAACAACTGTATTTTTAATACAATGGATTCCTAAAATACTTCAACTTAAATCAGTGAGGTTTACCTTAATTCCATAAGGTTTATCCCAGGATACTGCAGGATACTGTCATATCCATCACAATGCCATCACAATTTCCCAGAGTTTACGGCCAAAAGGGACCATTTTATCATCTGGGTCTGACTTCCTGTATATCACAGGTCATTAAGTTTCACCCAGATACCCCTATACTGAACCCAATAATTTGAGTTAAGGATTTCATCACTCAGGAGATAAAACTGTTGTGTTGCTGTAGCAGGGTGCTGCTGCAAAGCACCTAATTAGCCCCTGCTCAACCAGCTCCAATCAAGGGGAATAGATTGGGGCTGGTGGAACAGGCCTGATGCCTGGCCTGGGGATTGGCCCCACCTGCGGGCCTGACAAGCCAGCATAAAGGGAGCCAGCCAGGGGAAAGATCAGTCCTCCTGGCTGAGGGCTGGCTGCTTGGGAAAGAGGGAACAAACCCTGCAAAGCCTTGTATCTACAGCTCAATGTTGGTGGTGGGAGAAGGGTGTGTAAATAAAACCACGGGTGCAGCACAACAGGAAGCCTCCCTGCGCTTTATTGGGCCACCATGCAGTGGCCTGCCAGAAGAGGGGGGGCAGAGGACCTGTTACAGTTGCCATAGGCAGAACAGACAAGACCGAGGTGCCACCAATGCCCAAGGCCCCTGCCTTGGTGGGGAATTGATTATGTGAGAGATGATCCTAGCAGGAGATCCATACTCCAAGCTGAAGAGGAAGGTGACCACCACCCATCCCCAATGTCCCTGAATCAATGTTACCCTGTACAAGGTACTTGTACCAAAGCTCAAATTCATTTTAATGGAGCATTAGGGTAAAATCCTGGCCCTAATGAAGTCAATGGGAGTTTGGCCATCGACTTCTCTATAGCCAGGATTTCACCCGTGGATCTGAGGTTCAATATATCTGTGCTTGTGAAAGATTAGATCTGTGGTTTTTCATACAATTGGGAAACCAGTGACACTCCCTCCTTGCAGCCAGCCTTCCTCCATCCACAGACCACTGTCCACTCCTTTCCAACACATCTCAGGACAATACCGCTCCAGAAACATCTAAAAAAATTAGAGGCCCTGGGGTTTGTTACAAACTCAGCTATCCAATGAAAGCTGAAAGGACTAGTTTGTCTCCAGCCCCTGCAAATACAACTGCAGGATTCAGTTCAGAAAACCATTTAAAGAACTGAATTCCAGAGAATTCCGTTAGCCTTAGTGAATATCAGTATTGTCAACTCACTTGTAGTGAGTGTCACGACAGCTCATGAATGTGACAGATTGCATGAGAATCTTACCTTTCTTTCATTCTTTTTTTTAAAAAGTGCATTTCTAGGCCTTCTGAATTGTGAAGAAAAGCTTTAGAACATGAAGTGACCACACCCTGAAGACTTAGAAAGTAGGAAACAAATAAGAATCACTCCAAATTCATTATTTTAAAAAAATCTTTAAACTAATCTCATGAATTTTGAAAGCTTGATGTTGGCAATACTAGAATATACATTACAGGGGTGTATTATATGTCAGAATTAAGGTTCTGGTCAAAACAAAATAAAGCAAAATAGAACAAAGATCAGTAAGTTGAAATAAAACTTTTACTACTTCTCAAAATTTATTTCAAAAACTATTTTATCAACTCTCCCAGTCTATGCTGCAGCTGTAAGGCCTGCCAAATTGAGACTTTCAAGCAGATCTCAAACATAATGGCATTAAAGTAGGTGAGAACTGAATTAACAGAACTGAAGCGATCAGCAAAACCTAGCACTTAAGTCTGCCCCATCTGCTTTTACTTATTTAGGAAACAGCAGGTTTCACATATTTTAGATGAAACGAATGAGAAAACATTACGGCAACATAAGTATATATTTTCTGTTGAAGGAAGTTAACAGATTTTAAAACAGATTTCTAATACATGTAGGAAGGGTTCCCTGCTTTTTCTTTTTCTTTGTTTTTTTTAATTGGCTCGGTGAAGTACAAAGAAAATGGTTTTATTTTTCACAGGTTTACTTCTACAACAGACATTTGCTTAACAGTTTTGCAGTGGGAATGGTGCTGCCAAATTCTGATACTTCTTCCTACATAATATTGCTGAAATTTATCCCTTCTTCTAAAGTTTAGGTTCTGGTCTTGCAAAGAGTTACCCATGTGTTAACTTTACACACAAGTTACTACACTGAGTAATTCCATGGGAGCCTCACCACATACCCTGGCCTGCTCCCACCTTAACTACTGCAGCCACTCTTGCATCTCTGAGGGCATCTCTACACTTACCTCCAGAGTGATCGATCCAGCAGAGGTCGATTTATCGCATCTAGTGAAGATGCGATACATTGACCGCTGAGCGCTCTCCCATTGACTCCAGTACTCCACTGGAGCGAGACGCGTAGGCGGAGTCGACGGGGGAGCATCAGCAGTAGACCTACCGCAGTGAAGACACCGCGGTAAGTAGCTCTAAGTACATCAACTTCAGCTACGCTATTTTCGTAGCTGAAGTTGCGTAACTTAGACCAACTTAGCTCGCCCCGCCACCCCCAGGGCAGGCCAGGCCTGATACTCAATGTGTACCAATTCACCTAACATGCTGCTCCTAAAGTCAACTCTCGCCCACTGCTCTGATCACATCATATCTGCTGCAACAAATTCTACCCCCAACTTCACCTTCCAGGTTTCCCACAGCTCCGCCCTGCCTACATCTTTTCTCTTGTTTTCTGTCCCTTCCCTGCTTGTCTCCTCCACTCTGTGAACTCAAGATGCCTTGTTTCCTAGATTTTCCCCAGAAGTGATCTGGTGCCTCTTTTTCCATGTTGCCTGCTACAGCTGAAATACACTCACTGATACTGGGTGCCAGGAAAAAAACAACACTCTCCTCCTTCAAACCTCTTTTCTTTTGATTAGCCTTCCAATGATAACCTCTTCACCAATATGCACTTTTGGCTGATTTTGCTCGGTCTATAACATTGCTGCCCTTTTGGCCTGAGCAGTCAGCCAATTTTCAGAGCCTTGTTTTCCATTAGGATGAGAAATCAATGATGTGAGTCAGGAAGATTCTTTGTGTACATTTTCTGTAGACCAACAAGATTACACCAAAGTCCTATTCCCCTGAACACATAAGAAACAAACAAAAAGGCAGTTTCCTTACTCAGAAATCCCAAGACTGCCGCTCCATCAAGTTATGTGCCCAAGAAGCTTTGTCTGTTTCCTCTCAGGATCACGTTCACAACTACTTCTGCTGGCTTTTGGCTTCTAACACACAGGCATGCTAACCAAAATCCAAGTCCCTACATTTCAAACCAGGGAAACCCCTCCGCCCTGACCTGCCATGCAAACCAGTGCCTTAGGCAAGGGTTGCCATTGTGCACAGCTGTTTCACTGCATAAAAAGGACTTAATTGCTTCGTCAACAGAGGCTGAAAGTGAATGCTTGCCACCCATTGGATTAAATGAGACTGGTGATTATCTTCCAATCAAAGACTCTCTTGACAGTGGCACAGTTAGAATTGGACATTTGGGTGAGCCCCGACTTTCGGGTGGACAGGCAAGGACAGACTGTGCTCGCTCAGCTTCTTGCCTGACACCACACCCTCTTCCTAGCCCTAGTGACTCCAGACACAGGGCTTCACCTGCCGAGCTGGGCACGCACATGGGGTGGCTCAGAAAATGGCAGGGCAGAGTTGCCTGAGCGTAGCTTTCTGAAGGGCGGGCGCATAGCGCCATCCTGGATTTCAGGTGCCCGAGTGACGCTCTGGGCTGCTGTGGTAGCACTACACCCCTGCTCAGATTTGGGCTTGGATGCTACGTGGGTGGGCCGCTCACTCGTGGCTATGCCCCTGCCTCTTGATGGCAGCCATTAGTCCCTTTCAGCGTAATATATTGACAGAAGACAGGGGACACAAGAACAAGAAGATCCAAGAAGAAAGCCTCACAGTCCTTCACTACCATAATCCATGCCCTCTCCACATGCTGCGCCTCTGCTTTGCTCTGCTCTAACATACGTCCAAACTCTCCTGGCTTTACTCACCAAAGTAGTTCCATTGACGTTCCAGTGAGCAAGATGAGGGGATTTGCTACTTGTTATTTTTACTGTGGTAGAGCCTATGAGCCCTAGTCATGGACCAGGGCCATTGTGCGAAGTGCTGTACAAACAGAACAAGAGAGACGATTCCCACCCATAGGAGCTTTCTGAAATGACTTCCATGCAGGGTCTCGTTGACTTTAATGGGTCTCTGCACGGGTGCAGGGATCCATGTACTTGGAGCTCATTGCAAGACTGGGGCCTTAAACCTCAGTCCTGTGAAAATGTTCTATGTGCATTATT